>JAWNOU010000096.1:157500-159586 GCA_035045725.1 Drosophila ezoana
TCCCAAGACCGACCCCTGTGGTACCCCTGCTGTGACCATGTAACTCCTAGTACCGTCTTCCGTATCATAAATTAGTAGTCGATCGGACAGGTAGTTGGATATTATACGGAAAAGGGAGGACGGTATCCCTATTCGGTCTAAGGCTTCCAGTATTCGAGACCAGCTTGCTGAGTTAAAGGCATTGCGGATGTCCAACGTAACCACCGCGCAGTACTCCTTGCCTCCCCACCTCCATCGGGTACCCTCTATTGCTTTAGTAGCAATATCTACCACCGCCTTGATTGCGTCGACCGTGGATCTAGCCTTACGAAATCCGTATTGCTGTTTGGACAGGGCCTCTTTCTCTTCAACCACCCTTATTAGTCGGTTGTACACGATCCTCTCCAGAACCTTTCCCGCCGTGTCCAGTAGGCAGATTGGCCTGTATCCCGAGGGTTCCTCTATTGGCTTATCCCCTTTCGGTAGGAGGATTAATTTCTGTCGCTTCCATCTCTTAGGAAATACACCGTCCTGCAGGCATCTATTGTATGTCTCGGCGAAGACGTCGGGTTTCGTCAGCATGGCTAACTTTAGCGCCTTGTTTGGCACCCCATCTGGTCCTGGAGCCTTTTTGTCGTCTAGCTTCTTGATTGCCACTACCACTTCGTCTGTCGACACCTGCTGCGCAAGTTCCGTGCTGCGTGAGCGGCTGACGACCTCCAATCTTGGGTGATGGGGGAACAGTGCCTCAACTATAGTGGCGAGTGCGGTAGGACAGGTCACACGGGTTGTTCGCTGGCTGCGTATCTTCTTCGTGACTACCTTATAAGCCGTGCCCCACGGGTTTACATCGGCCTCGTCGCATATTTGCTGGAAGCAGCTGGATTTGCTTTGTTTGATACTTCTTTTGAGGTCTCGCTTGGCTGCCCGCAGGTCCTCCAGCCTAGATGCAAAGTCTGGGCGGCCTCGGGCTCGTTGGGAGCGTCTTCTAGCGCGTAGGCAGGCCTTCCTTAGGTCGCTGATTTCCTCGTTCCACCAGTAGCAAGGTGCTCCTCTTCTGTTTGGCTTCCTCCTGGGCATGGATAAGTCGCACGCGTCCGAGATGTTTTCCATAAGCTGTCGTGCCATGTCTTCTGCCGTTGCCCCAGTCCATTGAGCATGGCGTAGGGAATCAGTGTATGTTTCCTTGTCTAGGCAGTTGTCCTTCCATTTGGGGCCTGTTGTTTTGGGCTGCTGTTTTCTCCGTCCTCTCCCGTGGATCTCGAAATGTACTGCTTGGTGGTCGCTGAATGTGAATTCATTGCTGACTTTCCATGTGGTTAGCCTATAGAGTGAGCTGCTGAGCAGGGTGAGGTCTATAATAGAGCCTCTACCGGCCTTGCAGTACGTGAGCTCCTGCCCGTCGTTTGCAAGGCCCAAGTCGATCGCCGCGAACTCTTCTAGCAGGGTGGTCCCTCTCGCGTTGGTTTCCTTGCTTCCCCATTCCATGGCCCAGGCGTTAAAGTCACCTGCTATGACGAGGGGAGCTCTGTTGCGAGCGTCTTCTGATATTTCCTCCAGCATGTTTTGGAACCGCCGCAGTTCCCAGCTTGGGGGTGCGTAGCAACTGTAAACGGTAATTCCATTAATTTTCGCTCTGACGAATCCTTCGTGTGATGCTTTGACTTCCTGGAGCGGTGAGTTGAGGGACCAGATGGCCGCTTTTCCGCATTTACTTGCCACCCAGCCGCTTCCTGCGATAGGCTTGTATGGCTCGCAGATTATTGCGACGTCAGTGTTTCTCTCCCGTGTTGCTTGCGACAGCAGGGCCTGGGCAGCCTCGCAGTGGTTGAGGTTTAGCTGTGTGAACTTCATTTTCTGTTGGCCAGGGCGCTCCTAAACACGGGGCATCTGCCGCTACCGGCAATGTGGTTGGGGTCATTTTTCCTGTCCTTGCAGAGCATGCACTGTGGCTCTTGTTTGCAGTCCTTAGCCAGATGGTCCTTTCCTCCGCATCGTCGGCACAGATTCGATCTGTCCAAGTGTGTATGTATGTGTATGTGTATGTGTATGTGTATGTGTATGTGTATGTGTGTGTGTGTGTGTGTGTGTATGTGTATGTGTGTAT
>JAWNOU010000098.1:0-46896 GCA_035045725.1 Drosophila ezoana
GTCATCGGTGCCAATCGTTTGGGCATAGCAAGAACTACTGTCGTAGGCCTTTTGCATGTCTCTCAAATGCGGTGAACAGCACCCGACTACAACGTGTACAAAACCCAGAAACACATCTGCTAAGTGCGTTAACTGCAAGGCTGACCACATAGCCAGCTTTAAGGGATGCAGCGTGTACAAAATGGAGCGGGAAAAACTAGCAGCAAATCGTGTCCGGGCGGCAATTGATAGGCAACAGCAGCAGCAACAGCAGCACCAACAACAACAACAGCAGCAGCAGCAACAGCAGCAGCAGCAACAGCAGCAGCAGCAACAGCAGCAGCAGCAACAGCAGCAACAGCAGCAGCAGCAACAGCAGCAACAGCAACAGCAGCAGCAGCAACAGCAACAACAGCACCAGCAGCAACAAAAACAACAACAGCATTGGCAGCTACAACAACAACACCAGCAGCAGCAACAACAACATCGGCAGCTACAACAACATCACCAGCAGCAGCAGCAACAACAACATCAACACCAGCAGTCACAATACTCAGCAATAAACACTTCAGCTCCTAGTGGAATTAAGTCGGCCAAGGAACGGAAGCAGCAGCAACAGCAACTTCGGCAACAACAGCAAAAGCAGCAGCAACAACAGCAGCAACATCAACAGCTGAAGCCAAAAAATCAACTGACTTATAGCCAAGTAGTCAGTGGGCAAGCAAATACGAGCCGGACTCACAACCCAGCCATGCAACACCTCAAGAAGTACCAGCAACAGCTACAACTGGAGCAGCAACAGCAGCAACTTCAACAGCAGCAACAACAACAGCAGCAACTACAGCCCGAGCAGCAGCAGCAACTTCAGATGCAACAGCGACTGAGGCAGCAACAACAGCCGGAGCAACAAAAACGGCAGCAATATCAACGACAGTTACATCAGCAATCACATGAGCAACAGCAACTACACCAGCAGCAATCGCAACAACAACAACACAGACAGCAGGCGGACTCACCACTCTTGGAGGCGCTGCAGCAAAATGTGATAAGTATAAATGAGATGTCCAAGAAAATAGACATGCTAATTAGCCTGTTGCTCACAATGGCAGCAAGCAACACTAATATTAATAAACAAGGAGAACAACAAACAATCCCACTAACAACATCAACCTCTGATACCTTGAACAATGTCAATAAAACAAACAATTTTACTAATTTAATGAGTACATTGATTAGCACAGCCCAGCCAATAAACAACAGCCAATTGGCAAACGCCAATTGTGAACACATGGCCACTGACAGTAGCCAGTATGTATAGAGCGACCAACACCGACAATGCCAGCGCTGCTGCCACATTGACTCACCTCAATGATGGCAGACTCACCACTCACACTACTAGTGACAGCACAACCACTACAACAACACATTTTCTCAACCCAAACAGTCCATTGCTTAACAGGAGAAGGCCAAACATTGTTCCGAATACGAACCACAGCAGCGACCAATATGGCAACTCTTTTAAAATTGCATATTGGAACGCTGCTGGCGTTAGAAACAAAAGAAATGAGTTAGAGGTTTTCATGCATCGACATAAAGTCGATATTATGATGCTCGTCGAGCTACGATTGGGCCCCAGCGCTCTCAACCCAGGTCCCCCAATAACTATTAACGGCTACCATACATATGCGGCAACTCGCCCACCACCACACCATAGATGCGGGGGTGTCGCCACTTTAGTAAAGCATGGAATCAAACATATTGCTCTGGAAGCAATTGTCTTTGAATCCATGCAATCAGCACCAGTAGCTGTGACTCTGGCAAAAAATGAGACCATTGTCCTAGCTCCAATTTATTGCCCACCGCAATATAATTGGAGTGCTGACATGTTTGCCAAACTTTTCCAACATTTTGAAAAATTGAGCGGGTCTGGGTTCATTTTATGTGGCGACTGGAACGCCAAACATTCCTGGTGGGGCAACCAACGTGCTTGTCGACGAGGGGTAGAGCTGCTAAGAAGCATTTACAGCAACAAGAAGCTGAACATTCTTGCCACAGGTGGGGCTACACACTTTCCATATACAAGGAGAAATAGGCCATCCGCCATCGACTTTGCGGTCTACAGTGGCATTAACAATGACCGACTACAAACACACTCTACAATCGATCTCGAATCGGATCATCTTCCTATACATATAGGCCTCAGAGTAGGCCGATTTCCGTATGAACAAACAACAAAGCGATTGCTACCGATAAATGCAAACGTAAAAAAATTTCAAAACCATTTAGATAAAAACGTTCGTCTTAACACAGAAATAATATCGGGACCCGATATTGAAGACGCTATCGAACTATTAAATAAAAACATATATAATGCCTCCTTAGCAGCAACACACCCACCTCGTAGACATCAACAGCAACAAAGACAAAGCACAACTACAAATCGCATGAACCATGGCCGTTTTAAATTAACAAACGAAACAATCAGACTATTGGCAATAAAACGGCAGTGCAAGAGACAACATATGGTCCTGCGAACACCTCTAACGCGAAGCCGACTTAGCCAGGCCCAAAACAAACTAAAAAAAGCGCTTCGTAGGGACAAGAAGAAACAAATAAACAAAATGTTTGAGCAAATAGACGATACTGATCGCTATAAGATGCAAAAACTTTGGCGCATCACAAATAACATCAAAAGGCAACCTGAGCCAAACTGGCCACTTAAAATACAAGAGACTGACAACAACAATAGTAGCACCAATAGAACACAATGGACTAAAACTAGTAGAGAAAAGGCTGAGGTTTTTGCTGCATACCTAGAGCAACGTTTCAGCCCCATATTCTCTAATACGGCTGAATTCAGACTCCAGGTGAACAATGAAATAAACACCAGACAGCATGCTAACGATTGCGACAGCGGCGCTGGCGTCGCCGGTGTTGTCCCATTTCGCCCAATTACATATACTGAAGTGACAAAAGAGATTGGCTGCTTGACAATAAAAAAGGCTGCAGGCATCGACAACATAGACAACAGAGTCATTAAAGCACTGCCAAAGAAAGCAATACTGTACCTTGTTATGATATTCAACTGCATACTCAGACATGGCCATTTCCCGCGACAGTGGAAATGCGCTGCCATAAAAACAATTTTAAAGCCTGGAAAATCCACAGAAGATGTCGCCTCTTATCGTCCAATAAGTCTGCTTGCAGGCTTCTCCAAAATCTTTGAAAGACTTCTCATGTACAGGCTCTATGAATGCTCTGAATTTGCAAAGGCCGTGCCATTACATCAATTTGGCTTTCGCAAAGATCATGGCACTGAGCAGCAACTAGCACGTGTAACCCAATTCATCCTGGGTGCATTTGAAAAGAAACAATACTGCTCAGCTGTCTATATCGATATACGCGAAGCATTTGATCGAGTATGGCACGAAGGATTGCTCTTAAAACTAGGCAAGATACTGCCTAATAATCTATATAATGTCCTCAAGAGCTATCTACTTGATCGCTCATTCATCGTACTTGGAAACGAGGGCATTAAATCTAGAATAGGCAAAGTTAGCGCTGGAGTGCCTCAGGGGAGCGTACTTGGGCCAGTCCTATATATCATCTACACATCTGATATGCCATTACCGCACCTTACAACACCTCCCAATCCAACAATAGCAGCAACAAGAACAAATACAGAAACGTCAACTAACCCATTCAACTGCAGCATGCTGCTGTCAACATTTGCCGATGACACAGTCATAATGAGCGCTGCTGACAAACTGCATGCAGCATACTATGCGAACCAAAAGTATCTGCGCAAATTCACCAATTGGTCTAATCGCTGGTGCATCCAAATCAATGACAGCAAATCAGCTCATGTAGTTCATACCCTACGAACTCTGAACAACAGAATGACTGACCTGACTCCACGTCTCAATGGCCAAGAAATCCCCTCAAAACCAAGGCAAAAGTACCTAGGTGTCCATCTGGACCGAAAGCTCCACATGCAACACCATGTTACGCAGCTACGATGCCGTCTTAAAGTCCTCTATAAAAAACTAGAGTGGCTAATAGGTAACAAAAGCGTACTCTCGGTAGAGTGCAAAGTCACGATCTACAAGCAGATGATTGCGCCGATATGGAGATATGCTTTGCCGATCTGGGGTGCAATGATCTCCGACACACAGCTGCGCCGAATAGAATCCACACAAAACTGGATTCTAAGGAAGATAGTGAAGGCCTCCTGGTGGATCAGGAATAAAGATATAAGAGATACTTACGACATAGGCACAGTGGATGAAATATTTCACATTACAAGCAAAAGATTCGCCAATTCACTTGCTTCTCATCCTAATGCCAATGCTCGTAAGCTCATCACAAGTCCGTATGCTCCAATTCGTCTTGATCGGCAAAGGTATAGTCTGCAACTACAACAACATGTTCGTCCTCTACAGCAACTAGTGCAGCAATCGCAAGAGCAACAACAGCTGCCAACTCTGCTTCGCATGGAGCTAGAAGAAGAAGAAGCAAACTCGCTCAGATTGCAACAGCAGCAGCAGCAGCAGACTCCACAACAACAGCCAGCCAGATTTAGCGAAATGAGGATAAATTCTCTAAGAAGACACTACAGAGAGGGACGAATGTCGCTAGATGAGCTAAAATTCGCTATTAGGGAACAGCCATTGGTGATACAGCAATTAGTACTGCCTCGAGAGCTGGCTGTTCAAATATACCAGCAGCAACAGCAGCTGCAACAGCAACAGCAGCAGCAACAGCAACAACAGCAGCAGCTACAACAGCCACAACAGCAGCAGCAACAGCAGCTACAACAATTACAGCAGCAGCAACAGCAGCAGCAGCTACAACAGCAACAACAGCAGCAGCAACAGCAGCAGCAGCAACAACAGCAGCAACAACAGCAGCAGCAACAACAGCTCGAAGGACAGCAGCATCAGCCAATTCAGTCGCCTGACGTTGAAATAGTGCTAGATACAGCACAGCAGCAACAAGAACAACAATTAGAACGGCCACCTCCGCAACTTCAGCAAGCCAATGCACAACAGCAACGGCTAACTGAAGACGAGCAGCAGCTTGAGCAGCACCTGGAACGACTCAGGCAGCAACTTGAGCGAGAGATGGATGAGGCCTCAAATAACGAGCCAACTCAACAACAGCGAACACCAGTGCAGCAGCAATCAAACCAGCAACAACACACAATAGCCATATCTGAAAATAAAATAACAAATATTAATTCAAGCAACTCAGTCTGTGCCAATATAACTCATCTTTCTACTTCACAGAGTATAACAATAGCCCCATACAGCCTTACAAACGTTGCCATAGATGCTCCTCGGCAACTAAGTCAGCTAGCATCCACACAACAGCTCCAACAGCAGCACTCGTACCTTCACCAGCAGCTCCAACAGCACCAGCGGGTGGTAGTGGAGGCGCCCAGCAGCAACAACGCACAGTCAACAGTCGGAGTGGCTAAAAGAAGAAGAAGAAGCAGTTCAATAAGCCATATTGAACCCAAAAGACGCTCACCTGCAGCTCCTGACAACCAGCAACAGCGGCAACTCCACACTCTGCTCGGCAAAAGGCACATTGCGGGACCAGCACAACACAACTGCTGGCCTCCAAAGCGCCAGAAGCTCGTGCAACAGCAACAACAACAACGTCAAGCATGCCTGCGCAGAACACGGCTGGGTACATGGCAGCTGCAAATGCCTCACAGGCTGGGAATATGGCTTCTGCTCTCCTGCTTTGGCATGCAGACACACCATAAGGTGCCCCAGAAGCTTGAGCAGGCAACTCCGGCAGGCTGCAGTGAATCCTCGATGAACGGCAGACATTTCCAAATTGCCAGAAGGCGGCCGTGGCACTCCTGGCAGCGGCTGCAGCGTCGATGGTCCAATTGCGGGCGGCAAACACACAGGAAAGCCAGGCCGTATAACATATTAATCCACGAGACCTGCAATAGATAAATAATAAGTAAATTTGCACTAATAAGAATAATAATGTTCAACAAATCTTTAAATTCGCCCTTCTGGCAAACTTTGTATAAATTCAACAGTTGAGTATGTTATCTCAGCTGTTCTGAACTTAATCGAAATCAGCCCTGATAACATTAACAGAGGTATGTTAATAACAGAAACAGTTGAGGGATTGCTCAACTGTTCTGAACGCAATCAAAAAACAACCCTGATAATGTTAACAGAGGCACTGTTAATAACAGAAATAGTACCGCCAACTGCTAAAAATTCAAATAAGCCTGCTAAGCATAATATTAAGTAATGTTAAATGTAAAAATAATTGTTAAATATTTATTTATTTTTTGTAACTCGTCACAATTTTGTTCTTATGTTGTGATATGCATGTAATTTTTGTTAAATTGTTTCATACATGCCAGTAATTTGTCAGCTAGTCCGTTTCACAATTAGACCTATTTGTATCAATTCTGTCTCTTATATTGCATTGTGAACTAGATTTTAAGCAATGAAAAGACAATAAAATGCGACTTCTAGCTTAATCGTTAGAAGTTCGCCGTAGCGCACGCATGCGCAGCAATTTAAAAAAAAAAAATCAGCAAATCCAACAGCAACAGCAACAGTCCATGCGAATTATACAGGAGCCAATACCCAACGAACAATCACAACAACAGCAGCAACACCAAATCCCACAGATTGATTGTCCGCTTATGAGAGCGTTGGAGCGGAATGTCAATATCGTCGAGGAGATGGGTAAAAAGATTGATAATTTACTAAATGTACTATTTAAATTTGTCGCCAATACGTTTACAAATGCCCAACCTTTACATATGCCCATGCCTATACAGAATAGTACCATTGTAGAAAATAGAACTAACTTGCGTGATAGCGATTGTCAAATGGCAGGCAGTCACACTATGTATGAAGCCAATGATATGAATAATAATGAATAATCTGAACAGTAGCCCTAATAATTTGAATACAACTACTGCCACTAATAGTAACTTAGATGCATATAACGGCAATCAGGTAGGCAGTCCCTTTAGGATTGCCTATTGGAATGCTGCAGGGGTCGGGAATAAGTTACTAGAATTAGAACTGTTTATACAACGCCATAAAATTGATATAATGATGATAATAGAGACTCGTATTAATACTAGCGCAAATACAACCTTTAGTTCGAATGTTCTGAGGATTAATGGGTATCTCACATATTTTGCTACCCATCCAGATAACTACAAGAGTGGAGGTGTAGCAATTTTAGTTAAAAATGATATTAAACATATTGCTTTGCAGCCAATATCGGAAAGTTTTATGCAGTGTGCACCAATTGCCTTGATGAGTAGTGAGAGGAATAAAGATAGAATAATAATTGCAGCTATATATTGCCCACCACAACCTAAATGGTCTTCAGAGCATTTTAGCAGGCTATTCAAACATATAGACGATGAATGCAATGGCTCATCTGGCTTTATGCTATGTGGGGATTGGAACGCTAAGCATACCTGGTGGGGCAATGTACGAGGATGCAAACGCGGAAAGGCGCTAATGGATAGCGTACACAAGAACAGACGTTATAATATCCTAGCTACTGGCGGAGCCACTCACTATCCATATGACAGGCGTAAAATGCCGTCGGCAATTGACTTCGCCGTATATGGCGGTCTGCAAAATGCGCGACTACGAACATATACAACGACAGACTTAGATTCGGACCACTTGCCTGTTCATATTGAAATTGGCATAGATGGGCTAAATGTTGCTAATATGATAAAAGGAAGTCGTAAAATATTGTTGCCAATGAATGCGAACATAAAAAAGTTTCAAGAGTACTTAGATCGATGCATTTTGCTAAATACTGAGCTAAGATCAGGCGCCGATATAGAGGACGCTGTTGACATTTTAAATAAGAATATATATGAGGCAGCAGCAGACTCAATACAACAACAACGGCACGGGCAAAGTAAACTGTACCGACGAATGAATAACGGACAATATAGGCTTAATGGTCGCTTACGGGGACTGATAGAAATGAAGCAGGTATATAAAAGGCAATTAATGCTTTTGCGTTGTCCGAATGCAAGGCAAATGTATAGGCAAGTACAAAATCGGCTAAAGAAAGAGCTATGTTTGTCAAAAGTGAATACGATGAATGAGTTATTGAAACAGATTGATGTACAGGATCGCTATAAAATGCAAAAATTATGGAGACTAACAAATAATTTGAAAAGGCAGCCGCAACCAAATTGGCCGCTAAAGTTAGAGATAGCTAGTGGCAGTAGTTGTAGGATAAACGGCAATATAACGTGGACACGAAGTAATGAAGAGAAGGCTGAGGCTTTTGCATGTCATTTGGAGAAACGCTTCACGCCAAATCTGACTAATACAGATGTTGTGCGTAATCTGATTACAGATGAGCTGCTAGAGAAAAAGCGAAAAAAGCTAGAGCAATTCGAAGAGAATATAGATAGTATGTCTGTACTGCCATTTCGTCCGATAAGTGTTAGCGAGACAATGTTAGAGATAGATATGCTAGAGTTGAATAAGTCTCCTGGCATGGACAATATAGACAATAGGGTTATTAAATCACTGCCTGAGAAGGCGGTCATATACTTGGTACTTATATTCAATTGTATATTAAGGTATGGGCTCTTTCCTAGGCAATGGAAATGTGCAGAGATCAGTATGATATTAAAGCCTGGTAAAAGCACAGGAGAGATATCGTCATACAGACCAATTAGTTTGCTAGCAGGCTTCTCAAAATTGTTTGAGAAACTGCTGCTGAATAGGCTATTTGAATGCAAAGAGTTTGCAAATGCTATACCAAGCCATCAATTTGGGTTTAGAAAAGATCATGGGACTGAGCAACAGCTGGCTCGTGTGACTCAATATATATTGAATGCTTATGAGAAGAGACAATATTGCTCGGCTGTATTTATTGATATCAGCGAGGCGTTTGATCGTGTATGGCACGCTGGGCTGTTAGTTAAATTAATTAAATTGCTGCCACTTGCACTTTATAATGTGCTGGAAAGCTACTTGGCTGAGCGATCATTTATTGTAAAATGCAACGACGGCATAAAGTCAAGGGCTGGAAAAGTGTGTGCAGGCGTACCCCAGGGCAGTGTGCTTGGGCCTATTTTGTACACAATATTTTCCTCAGACATGCCACTACCTAGACTTGTAATGAAAGAATATGCATCGTTCGAACCCAATAAGATGCAGCTGTCAACATATGCTGATGACACAATAGTTATGTGTGCATCCCAAAATATATTGGAGGCAGTGAATTTAAATGAAAAATACTTGAGACATTTGATGCGTTGGGCAGAGAAATGGTGCATAAAGATAAACAGTAGCAAAACAGCGCATGTAATGTTTAGCACGCGCAGGCTGGATGCGACACAAATAGGGCTATGTCCAAAGATAAATGGTCAAATGATCGAAAATAATGGGCGGCACCGATATCTGGGCTTAGTATTGGATAGAAAACTGACACTGAATGTACACATAACTCAGCTTTGCATAAGACTGCGTGGAGTATACAAAAAGCTGGAGTGGTTGCTGGGAAATAATAGTAGGCTAGCTAGAAATTGCAAGGCTGTGGTATATAAGCAGCTGATTGCACCAATATGGCAATATGCGCTTCCTGTGTGGGGAGCATTGGTATCGAACACGCAAATAAAAAGGATAGAAACAATGCAGAATAAAATCTTGCGGACATGCATGAATGCTAGTTGGCATACAAGGAATCAGACGTTGAGGGATACGTATGGGATAAAAAGTGTAGATGAAGTATATCAGTTGGCTAGTGATAGATTTTCAAAGTCACTAAGTTGTCATCCGAACATTGAAGCTCGGAAACTGTTGCTAGAGCCATTTATACCAGTGCGACTACTGAGGCCCAGGTACGCGGAGCAATTGAGTAGATGCATGGCGCCACTACGGCAGCAGCAGTTGACACAGCAGAGAGATGTAGCTGAGGAGAGGTTACCAACGCTGCTGCAGCTAGAGGAGGATGAGCAAGAGGCTGAAAGGAGGGCCGCTATGCTTGCCCAGAGGGAACGAAGGCGAGCTATGGGGCCTCCAAAACGATTCGATGAATACACAATAAACACGTTTCGTCGCAGACTTAGAACGGGCACAATAACTCGCGAAAACTTAATGCCGCTAATTGACAATCAGCCACTACAGATACAATGGCTAATTCTACCTGAGCTGCAGCATGAACACTTGCAGCGGCAACAGCAGGAACTAATACGGACGGCAGAGCCGGCCCCAGAGGGTATAATACAATCGGCTATCGATACCGATGAATTGCAGCTAGAGCGCAGCCTTGATATGTTGGAGCAGGCACTGGGACAGGAGATGGATGATGCGCTCAATGCTGCAGAAAATAATGTTCAAATTGAAATACAGCAGCGGCTCGCAGACAATGAGTCAGTGCAGCTGAATACAAATGAGTTGTAAATGCAGCATGGCCAACGGCTACGCGGCAGCAACACTAACAATACAAATGCAACTAATACTAACAATAACAACAATATAAATAATGATAATGATAGTGATTTTGATAATGATGAATTTGAATTGTTTTTGTCAACTTACCTGCAGAAGAAGGCTGAAATGTATCCCTCGTTGGTACACTCAGTACAGCCTGGCCCGCTCTGCTTGCGGCGGCAAAATAATTTGTATCCCTCGCTGGTTTATATAGCACAGCCTGGCCCGCTCTCCTTGCGGCGGCAAAATAATTTATATCCCTCGTTGCAGCCTGAGACTGAGCCTGGCCCGCTTTCCTTGCGGAGGCATAACTATGTTCATCCAGCGATGCAGCAGCAACTGCAGCCTGATCCGCTTCCTGAGCGGCGGCAAAACAATACAAATTGCGAGCAGTTGCCACTGGATATGCCTGGGCTCATTGTGGAGGGCCAGGTTGACAGATGTCCAACGATGCAGCAGCTGATGGAGCCTGGCCCCCCTGAGGAGCTGGAAATGCAGTTGGTGCCTGTGCAGGGGCAGCCTGGACCATCAAGGCCGCTATTGATGGCTGAGCATGGGCTGCAGCAACGACAATCGACGCCTGTAAAGCGAAAGGATGAGAATTTAGTGCTGTCTGCAAAACGTAGATGCACTTACCAAATGGCGTCAATTCGGAGGCGACTGCAAGGGCCGCTCCAAGATGAGCTGCTGCCTGACAAGTGGCAGTGGCAGCAGCAGCGTATCGGCCAGGAGGCACTGGCAATGGCCGGGCCATATCCGATGTTTTTCACAGCAGCCATACCTGTGAAAAGAAAAAGGCAATTTAAACGGGCTCCGCAAGGAAGGAAAAGAGCACGTACCTGCCTCCCAGCACACGCGGAACTTGTGCGGGCGCCCCTGCAGATGGAGCTGCAATGGTCAATGGCCATGCTCCGGCCTCGAAGATGTCCAAACTGGTTGCCTGAGCGCGGCCCATATGGAATCCAAAATGCACACCATGTGCACGACACTTTTACATGCAGCGACTCCTGTCTGCATAGCGGTGTCCATGAGAAGCGGCAGCACAATTCAATAAGCCAGCGGAGGCGTCGTTGGATGCGGTCAAATGCCTATGCGAGGCTTATTGCGCATCAGCAAATGCATGCGTCGGCGCCTGTGTGGCGGCCTGCACATGGCTGGCGGCGTCTGGCGCATAGAAAAGCGCGTCCTTTAAGCGCAATTATCAAACTTAATAGCAATTCGATAAAAATCTGTAAAAAGAAATATTTATAATTAAGTTATATGTTAGAAAATCAATTTACGACTTACCTCTGTTGAAAAGTTTTTCGGTCTCCACGTTGGACGAAAAATGTATTCGCTGAACATCTGTAGTTAAATCTAACTGTATGTTGCGTAGCGTTGCCACCCATGCAGTGTTGCCACACTGCCATGTTTTAGTAGTTAAAGCAAATTAGTATTTTTTAGGGAATTAGTACTTTTAGTGTTTTTAGTATTTTAGTATAAGTATTTATTGTATTTAGTATGTAAGTTAAATACAGACACATACTATGTGTCTAACAACATGTTTATAGAAATTAGGATACAATGTTGCCAAATGATATTCTTATATGTTGCTAAGAGAAAGTAATGGAAAAGAATAAAGCAAGTCACGGAGGAATTTCATTCCACTGTTGACATATATTGTGCTCGGATGCACTCAACTTAAAAGTAGCCAAAAAGGCAACTCAAATTTGAAAAAACATTATAGAGGGCACACGCTGCTACGCGCACCAATAGCGCGTAGTATGAATAAATACAGCGTGCCCACAAAATACAGGCATCCTAGTCAGGTAGACAATTTAGATTGTCAACCATTAAGAAATGAAGTCCTACTAGAACAGACAATTATGCACTCTGTGCAACAAAACATGCGGACTGATGACTTAGAAAATAAAGAAGAAGAAGAAAAAGATATACAGCCGCTTGATCTAATAGTTGAGCACATATTCAATGTTTTAGAGACAAAGCTAGTTAGGGACGTAGACAATACGAACCCACATGAACGCGAGTTGCTTGAGAACCTGATGCATGAAATTATGCAATTAGGTCCCCAAGATGACGACACGCTGCCACTACCTGACGCTACTCACGATCGGACTAACAAAAACAACCACAAACTAACAAATTCGGACTTGACATCGGACAGAAATGTTAACAATATTCAAATTAAATTACAAAGCCCACTCACTCAGCAATATCAACAGCAAATTCCTCCAATAGGGCATCCCATCCTCCAGGAGCAATGTAGATCGCAGCACCAGTCGATGGAAGCCACTACGTCCTCCTATGGGCAGTTGCAGCAGCCTCCAAATTGCCATCCGGCTCTATGGCGGCAGCAGAGGGCGTCGCACCAGCCGACGTCAGTCACCACGCCCACAATTGGGCACGCACAGCCGCTCCTAAATCCGCAGCCTCTTCTCTGGGGGCAGCAGGAGACGATGCACCAGTCGATGGAAGCCACTACGTCCTCCTATGGGCAGTTGCAGCAGCCTCCAAATTGCCATTCGGCTCTATGGCGGCAGCAGAGGGCGTCGCAACAGCCGACGTCAGTCACCACGCCCACAATTGGGCACGCACAGCAGCCTACTAATCCGCAGCCTCTTCTCTGGGGGCAGCAGGAGACGATGCACCAGTCGATGGATGCCACTACGTCCTCCTATGGGCAATTGCAGCAGCCTCCAAATTGCCATTCGGCTCTATGGGGGCGGCAGAGGGCGTCGCACCAGCCGACGTCAGTCACCACGCCCTCCCATGTGCATAGGCATCGGCGACTTCACCTGCTGCCCCATCTCTGGGGGCCACAGGGAATGATTAACCAGTTCCTGGATGTCACCACGCCCTCCTATGGGCAAATGCAACAGCCTCCAAATTGTCATTCGGCTCTATGGCGGCAGCAGAGGGCGTCGCACCAACCGACGTCAGTCGCCACGCCCACAATTGGGCACGCACAGCAGCTCCTAAATCCGCAGCCTCTTCTCTGGAGGCAGCAGGAGACGATGAGCCGGCCGATGGAAGCCACCACGCCCTCCTATGGACAGTTGCAGCAGCCTCCAAATTGCCATCCGGCTCTATGGCGGCAGCAGAGGGCGTCGCACCAGCCGACGTCAGTCACCACGCCCACAATTGGGCACGCACAGCAGCCTACTAATCCGCAGCCTCTTCTCTGGAGGCAGCAGGAGACGATGAGCCAGTCGATGGAAGCCACTACGTCCTCCTATGGGCAATTGCAGCAGCCTCCAAATTGCCATTCGGCTCTATGGGGGCGGCAGAGGGCGTCGCACCAACCGACGTCAGTCGCCACGCCCACAATTGGGCACGCACAGCAGCCTACTAATCCGCAGCCTCTTCTCTGGGGGCAGCAGGAGACGATGCACCAGATCCTGGATGTCACCACGCCCTCCTATGGGCAAATGCAACAGCCTCCAAATTGTCATTCGGCTCTATGGCGGCAGCAGAGGGCGTCGCAACAGCCGACGTCAGTCACCACGCCCACAATTGGGCACGCACAGCAGCCTACTAATCCGCAGCCTCTTCTCTGGGGGCAGCAGGAGACGATGCACCAGTCGATGGATGCCACTACGTCCTCCTATGGGCAATTGCAGCAGCCTCCAAATTGCCATTCGGCTCTATGGGGGCGGCAGAGGGCGTCGCACCAGCCGACGTCAGTCACCACGCCCTCCCATGTGCATAGGCATCGGCGACTTCACCTGCTGCCCCATCTCTGGGGGCCACAGGGAATGATTAACCAGTTCCTGGATGTCACCACGCCCTCCTATGGGCAAATGCAACAGCCTCCAAATTGTCATTCGGCTCTATGGCGGCAGCAGAGGGCGTCGCACCAACCGACGTCAGTCGCCACGCCCACAATTGGGCACGCACAGCAGCTCCTAAATCCGCAGCCTCTTCTCTGGAGGCAGCAGGAGACGATGAGCCGGCCGATGGAAGCCACCACGCCCTCCTATGGACAGTTGCAGCAGCCTCCAAATTGCCATTCGGCTCTATGGGGGCAGCAAGCGCAGCAACAACAGTCAACGGCAGCCACCACGCCCTCCAACGGGCATATGCAACAGCCTCCCGTTTGCCAGCCGGCTATACGGGAACAGCAGGTGCAACAGCGCCATCTTATGGTGTTCACTGCGTCCTCCAAGGGGCAACGAAAGCAGACGATGATGTCACAGCACGCTCAGTGGGAGCAGAAGCTTCTGCAACAATGGGCAGCGGCGGCTTCACAAGTCTCCGCCAGCCAATCACTCCAGCGGTCAATCCTACGGGGGCGGCGGCTCAACAAAACCCAATCGATGGTCAACACAGCGGGCTCCATGGGTACACAAGTGTACCAGCCAGTATGGCAGCCTGCCTGTGATGATCATCGGAGGCAGCAACAACGGTCAAAGGCGGCCAGAACGGCTTCTCCAATCGACTGGCACCAGCTCCAAATTGAGCGGCCTGATCAGCAGCACAACAACAGCCAATGCTTGACGAAAGTCAAAAATATGGAGCGGCGACACAAAGGAAGGCGTCAAATGGCAGCCCAGATGCCAGCAAAGAAGCCCGGCAGCAGCCGCCGTACCTGTAACAAACACAAAGATGTCAATAAGCGCAAAGGCAAAAGAAAAGATAACTGCAACGCTCACTTACCTGCTCAGCGGGACAAACACACGCAACAGCGGCCGACCAAACACAATTGGCAGCTCGCTAAGCGTCATCCACTTGACGCTGAATGGCCAGTTACGGCGCCTCCCAATTGTGCGAATTTATTGCAGCTCAAACTGCATGCCACTAAGCCTACGGGCAAAACAATCTGCACAATGAAGCGCAGTAACACGGCGAACCATCATCCACGCATCCTGGGAGTGTGGTTGATGTTGTTGTTCCTCGCCATACAGCAGCAGCTCCAGCAACAACAACAACAACAGCAGCAGATAATCCACCAAAGCTTGGTACAGCACTCGGCGGCAGCAGCGGCGGCGTCGGTCAGCGAGCAATGCAAATTGCAAATGAAAATGCCAATTCGTCGAGCATTTATGCGGTGGAGGCCAATAATCCACCGAAAGGCCAGAAACAGACGACAGGTGCACCGGAAGGCGGTGCGTTATAAAAAATAATTAATTTTAGTTATTTTAAAACTCAAAAAATTGTAAAATTTAAATATCCAAATACTTACGTGCGCGCAGCGTGCCCTTTAGTGTGTATGTACTTGTATGTTATGTATGTATGTACTTGCCAATGACGCGACAGCATTGCCAGCTGATCGCGAATTTATTCGCTCAGAAAACTGACCTAGTTAATGTTAAAATGTTCATTCTGTTATGTTAAGTTTCATTTATGTAGGCCAGTCGAGATCTAATGTTATGTTATGTTATGTATCTCAAGTCATCTCTCCCCACCTTGCAGACTGGGGAGTGTAGCATACTTTTAAGTGGCGTCATATTTTCTGTTCCTAAAATTTCTGTTTGCAACTGAGTATAATGTAGAAATGAGAAACAATAAAAAGAAAGCTCCCTGTTCGGCCGGTCGTACACGACCAGCGCACCAGGCACCAACACTTTCGGCTCTCGTCCGAGGTGGCCAGGTGCGCCGCGCACGCTCAGCACGCTCAGCACGCCCAGCAAGCCAAGCAATTGGACTGCGGCACCGACCGGGCGCGGCCGACAGACGGAACTAATTTAAAAAAAATATAAAATGAAACTACAAGTGTTATAATTTTCTGCCATTAAATTTAAATTAAAATCAAACTAAAATGAACAACTTGTGCCAATAAATGAAAATTAAATATGTTTATTAGTAACTAATAGACAGCCAATCAGCATTTTTAAATGCTAAAAAAGCCAATAAATTAAATTAAATCAAACTAAAAAAAGGCACTTAAAATAGACTAAAGTGGAAAAGAAGGTTAAAAAAATTAAAAAATTAACAATATAACACTGCCAATCAGCATTTTTCAATGCTAATACAATTAAAACAATAAATTTTAAATAAATAATATAGAAAAAAGTGAATTATGTGGAAAGTATATAAGGTTATATACTGCCAAGACTCTACAAATCCAGCCAATTATATTAACAAGACGCCACTAAGACGAGATATCTGACGACAGCGAGGGAATCTGCGACAAAGAAAATTCAATAAATATACATATATAAATATGTATATAATCCATCAAGGCAAGTACATAAGCAAAAGTACATAACCAAAAAAAAAAAAAAAAAAAACGCGCGAAAAGTCGGCTTGCAAGCCGGCGGCCATTGCTGCAGCAGCCAAAGCAAACGCTACAAAAGCGGCTGCCCCCCCCCTTACCCCGGCACCTGTTGCTGGAAATGTCGCCATTGCCAGTGCACACCAATACCTGCAGAGACAGCAGCTTTCCAGGCAACAGCAGCAGCAGCAACAACATCAGCAGCAGCAGCAGCATCAAAAGCGGAGAAAGCCGAAGTCGAAGCGAAAGAGAGCGCCAACGCTCTCGGCTACTCAGTCGCTGTCGACGCCGGCGCTGTCAGAAGCGCCGCTTGAGCGCTTAAGCGACGTGAGCAGAGCGGCTTCAAGCAATTGCCAATTCAGCAGCAGCAACAACACCAGCAACACAGAGCTTGGTGAGAGCGAGCATGTCAACATGTTCGACTCGAACTTGGAGCGAAATGTTGGGAGCGCTGCTGTGGGGCCTCAGCAACATGTTGCTAGAGCACAAGTGCACAGCAACATGATAACTAACAGCCCTGCCAATTCTGACACAGATTTTATCTGTGCCACCGACAGCCAGGAGAATGTTGCTAATACAAATAAAAATAATGCCGATATTACTCCATCGGCTAGCCAATACTATTACAACAATTATGCTGATAATTTACCACCTGAGATGATGTTCGTCTCAGATACAGAAATTGAAGCGAGTGGGCAACAAAATCTGCCAATAAAAGATGGTGACATTATGGGTACCAGCAACACTGGTCCAAGCAAAGTCAATGCGATCAAAAAAAAACAAATGAAGCGAAAAATGTCACCAGCACTGCCAACCAACTCAATAGAGAAGCGTGCACATATTGCTGCGTACGCTGAATATGTTATGAATGCAAATAATGGACGGGCTACTCCCACGTATTCAGACTTCTTGAAGTCGGATGCAGACATTTTAGTAGCCAAGAAACTCACAGCGGAAAGCAATACAATTTCAGCCAATATACTCAATAAGAGGACAGAAACAGACAATAACAATGGAAGTGAGGAAATCATGGAAGTTGACGAAACGGCAACAGACTGCACCCCGACGGCAATCACTAGCCAGCCAATACAGCTGCATACAGCTCAACGGGCCAAGGTGCCCACTATTTATCTGCCAAACGTTGAGAATATCACAAAACTAGTTGAGGATATTACACAGAGAATTGGTGTCAATAAGTTTGCTACGAAGAGTACGCAAACAGGTGGTGTGCGTGTGCAATGCGTGGACATAGAGTCATACAAATTAACTATTGAGTTGATTGATGCCTCAAATGTCCACCGGCACACGCATCAAATGCGCGATGAGCGAGGCTTCAGAGCAATTATTCGTCATCTACACCACACAACTTCATGCGATTGGATTCGCATGGAGCTGCAAAGAAGGGGACACGAGGTGAGGTATGTGGGCGTTATTAAAGAGCGCTTCACGGCCAAACCTATTAATACGTTTGAAATAGAGCTGAAAAAGAACGATAATAACGCTAAGATCCTTGAGCTAAAACATTTAGGCAGCCAAGAGATCAAGGTGGAGAGACAATGGAAACGCACTGATCCAGTTCAGTGTCACCGTTGCCAGGCCTACGGACACAGTAAGAACTATTGCCGACGGCAATTTGTATGCCTGAAATGCGGTAATGGTCACCCGACAACGACATGCACCAAGGCAAGAGGCGCGCCTCCAAAGTGCGCCAATTGCCATGGACAGCATGTTGCCAATTATAAAGGCTGCAAAGTCTTTAAAGAGGAGCTGAAGAAATTAGCAGCAAATCGGGCACGAACTGTGCCCAGCCAGCAGCAGCAACAATATTCACAACAGCTACCTAACAATAAGCGACAACATGAAGCGCATAATGAGGGATCCAAAAATCGCAATCTCCAGCAGCAGCAACAGCAAAAACATCAGCAGCGGCAGCAGAGCAACGACAACATCGTCAACAGCTCCATGACATATAGTCAGGTGGCAAGCGGGCGAGCTAATCTTGGCCGGGTTCATAATCCGGCCACACAACATCTTCTCAAATTCCAACAAAGGCTACAAAAAGAACAGCGCCAGAGTACTCAACAAGTAGCTGAGAAGAAGAAGAAGAAAACAATTAACACAGGCGCAAGTCATCAGCTGCTCAACAGGCAGACAACTGGGCAACGGCAGGAACAACAACAACAACAACAACAACAACAACAACAACTTAGCCAAGAACCTGCCAATATTGCTACTATGATTACTTTAAATAGCAATATAGAAGCAATTAAATCAATATCCCAACAATTGGAACAGTTAGTTGGACTGCTCTCAATAATAGTGACCGACAAGACAAATAATTCAATGCCTGCAATTAATTTGCATGGCTCTGCCACTAGGACGCTAGTCAGCTCAGCTGCTAAACGATCCACGGACGCCAATGATACTCAAAATGAGTAAAAACAGACAACAAATGAGAAACGGCCAGATAGTGAGGGAGTTGACAACAAACTCTAGTAACATAACACAAAACAATCAATCAGCAACAAGCAGAGACGCCATCATCCCTTACAGACAAGGAAATCGGCTACCTGCATTCAAATTTGCAAATATCGACAATAATACTGTCAACCAACAACTGGCTATCGGCCAGCCTATAAACAAAACTAATAATAAAATTAAAAAACGCAACAATGAATACAAAGAAGCTATCGATGAGCTTAACAAATACATATACAATGACTTGCACGCAGCCCTAGAGTCGGAGTTTGACTTCAACTCTGAGGAGGCAATCGAGATTATGAATGAAATGTTCAAACACGACGAACACGAATACGAATATGAAACTCCCCCACTCCGCCGTAGCCAAAAAGGCAACTCAAATTTGAAAAAACATTATAGAGGGCACACGCTGCTACGCGCACCAATAGCGCGTAGTATGAATAAATACAGCGTG
Organism: Drosophila ezoana; assembly: GCA_035045725.1. Taxonomy (NCBI): domain Eukaryota; kingdom Metazoa; phylum Arthropoda; class Insecta; order Diptera; family Drosophilidae; genus Drosophila; species Drosophila ezoana. Next base: position 19,604 of record JAWNOU010000098.1, read on the forward strand.
CCCACAAAATACAGGCATCCTAGTCAGGTAGACAATTTAGATTGTCAACCATTAAGAAATGAAGTCCTACTAGAACAGACAATTATGCACTCTGTGCAACAAAACATGCGGACTGATGACTTAGAAAATAAAGAAGAAGAAGAAAAAGATATACAGCCGCTTGATCTAATAGTTGAGCACATATTCAATGTTTTAGAGACAAAGCTAGTTAGGGACGTAGACAATACGAACCCACATGAACGCGAGTTGCTTGAGAACCTGATGCATGAAATTATGCAATTAGGTCCCCAAGATGACGACACGCTGCCACTACCTGACGCTACACACGATCGGACTAACAAAAACAACCACAAACTAACAAATTCGGACTTGACATCGGACAGAAATGTTAACAATATTCAAATTAAATTACAAAGCCCACTCACTCAGCAATATCAACAGCAAATTCCTCCAATAGGGCATCCCATCCTCCAGGAGCAGTGTAGATCGCATCACCAGTCGATGGAAGCCACTACGTCCTCCTATGGGCAGTTGCAGCAGCCTCCAAATTGCCATTCGGCTCTATGGCGGCAGCAGAGGGCGTCGCAACAGCCGACGTCAGTCACCACGCCCACAACTGGGCACGCACAGCAGCTCCTAAATCCGCAGCCTCTTCTCTGGGGGCAGCAGGAGACGATGCACCAGTCGATGGATGCCACTACGTCCTCCTATGGGCAATTGCAGCAGCCTCCAAATTGCCATTCGGCTCTATGGGGGCGGCAGAGGGCGTCGCACCAGCCGACGTCAGTCACCACGCCCTCCCATGTGCATAGGCATCGGCGACTTCACCTGCTGCCCCATCTCTGGGGGCCACAGGGAATGATTAACCAGTTCCTGGATGTCACCACGCCCTCCTATGGGCAAATGCAACAGCCTCCAAATTGTCATTCGGCTCTATGGCGGCAGCAGAGGGCGTCGCACCAGACGACGTCAGTCACCACGCCCACAATCGGGCACGCACAGCCGCCTACTAATCGTCAGCCCGTCCCTTGGGGGCAGCAGGGAACGATGCACCAGCCGACGACGGTCACCACGCCCTCCTATGGGCAGTTGCAGCAGCCTCCAAATTGCCATTCGGCTCTATGGGGGCAGCAAGCGCAGCAACAACAGTCAACGGCAGCCACCACGCCCTCCAACGGGCATATGCAACAGCCTCCCGATTGCCAGCCGGCTATACGGGAACAGCAGGTGCAACAGCGCCATCTTATGGTGTTCACTGCGTCCTCCAAGGGGCAACGAAAGCAGACGATGATGTCACAGCACGCTCAGTGGGAGCAGAAGCTTCTGCAACAATGGGCAGCGGCGGCTTCACAAGTCTCCGCCAGCCAATCACTCCAGCGGTCAATCCTACGGGGGCGGCGGCTCAACAAAACCCAATCGATGGTCAACACAGCGGGCTCCATGGGTACACAAGTGTACCAGCCAGTATGGCAGCCTGCCTGTGATGATCATCGGAGGCAGCAACAACGGTCAAAGGCGGCCAGAACGGCTTCTCCAATCAACTGGCATCAGCTCCAAATTGAGCGGCCTGACCAGCAGCACAACAACAGCCAATGCTTGACGAAAGTCAAATATATGGAGCGGCGACACAAAGGAAGGCGTCAAATGGCAGCCCAGATGCCAGCAAAGAAGCCCGGCAGCAGCCGCCGTACCTGTAACAAACACAAAGATGTCAATAAGCGCAAAGACAAAGGAAAAGATAACTGCAACGCTCACTTACCTGCTCAGCGGGACAAACACACGCAACAGCGGCCGACCAAACACAATTGGCAGCTCGCTAAGCGTCATCCACTTGACGCTGAATGGCCAGTTACGGCGCCTCCCAATTGTGCGAAATTATTGCAGCTCAAACTGCATGCCACTAAGCCTACGGGCAAAACAATCTGCACAATGAAGCGCAGTAACACGGCGAACCATCATCCACGCATCCTGGGAGTGTGGTTGATGTTGTTGTTCCTCGCCATACAGCAGCAGCTCCAGCAACAACAACAACAACAGCAGCAGATAATCCACCAAAGCTTGGTACAGCACTCGGCGGCAGCAGCGGCGGCGTCGGTCAGCGAGCAATGCAAATTGCAAATGAAAATGCCAATTCGTCGAGCATTTATGCGGTGGAGGCCAATAATCCACCGAAAGGCCAGAAACAGACGACAGGTGCACCGGAAGGCGGTGCGTTATAAAAAAATAATTAATTTTAGTTATTTTAAAACTCAAAAAATTGTAAAATTTAAATATCCAAATACTTACGTGCGCGCAGCGTGCCCTTTAGTGTGTATGTACTTGTATGTTATGTATGTATGTACTTGCCAATGACGCGACAGCATTGCCAGCTGATCGCGAATTTATTCGCTCAGAAAACTGACCTAGTTAATGTTAAAATGTTCATTCTGTTATGTTAAGTTTCATTTATGTAGGTCAGTCGAGATCTAATGTTATGTTATGTTATGTATCTCAAGTCATCTCTCCCCACCTTGCAGACTGGGGAGTGTAGCATACTTTTAAGTGGCGTCATATTGTCTGTTCCTAAAATTTCTGTTTGCAACTGAGTACAATGTAGAAATGAGAAACAATAAAAAAAGAAAGCTCCCTGTTCGGCCGGTCGTACACGACCAGCGCACCAGGCACCAACACTTTCGGCTCTCGTCCGAGGTGGCCAGGTGCGCCGCGCAAGCTCAGCACGCTCAGCACGCCAAGCAAGCCAAGCAATTGGACTGCGGCACCGACCGGGCGCGGCCGACAGACGGAACTAATTAAAAAAAAAAAAAAAAAAAAAAATGAAACTACAAGTGTTATAATTTCCTGCCATTAAATTTAAATTAAAATCAAACTAAAATGAACAACTTGTGCCAATAAATGAAAATTAAATATGTTTATTAGTAACTAATAGACAGCCAATCAGCATTTTTAAATGCTAAAAAAGCCAATAAATTAAATTAAATCAAACTAAAAAAAAAGGCACTTAAAATAGACTAAAGTGGAAAAGAAGGTTAAAAAAATTAAAAAATTAACAATATAACACTGCCAATCAGCATTTTTCAATGCTAATACAATTAAAACAATAAATTTTAAATAAATAATATAGAAAAAAGTGAATTATGTGGAAAGTATATAAGGTTATATACTGCCAAGACTCTACAAATCCAGCCAATTATATTAACAAGACGCCACTAAGACGAGATATCTGACGACAGCGAGGGAATCTACGACAAATAAAACCCAATAAATATACATATATAAATATGTATATAATCCATCAAGGCAAGTACATAAGCAAAAGTACATAACCAAAAAAAAAAATGCGCGAAAAGTCGGCTTCCAAGCCGACGGCCATTGCTGCAGCAGCCAAAGCAAACGCTACAAAAGCGGCTGCCCCCCCCCTTACCCCGGCACCTGTTGCTGGAAATGTCGCCATTGCCAGTGCACACCAATACCTGCAGAGACAGCAGCTTTCCAGGCAGCAGCAACAGCAGCAGCATCAAAAGCGGAGAAAGCCGAAGTCGAAGCGAAAGAGAGCGCCAACGCTCTCGGCTACTCAGTCGCTGTCGACGCCGGCGCTGTCAGAAGCGCCGCTTGAGCGCTTAAGCGACGTGAGCAGAGCGGCTTCAAGCAATTGCCAATTCAGCAGCAGCAACAACACCAGCAACACAGAGCTTGGTGAGAGCGAGCATGTCAACATGTTCGACTCGAACTTGGAGCGAAATGTTGGGAGCGCTGCTGTGGGGCCTCAGAAACATGTTGCTAGAGCACAAGTGCACAGCAACATGTTAACTAACAGCCCTACCAATTCTGACACAGATTTTATCTGTGTCACCGACAGCCAGGAGAATGTTGCTAATACAAATAAAAATAATGCCGATATTACTCCATCGGCTAGCCAATACTATTACAACAATTATGCTGATAATTTACCACCTGAGATGATGTTCGTCTCGGACACAGAAATTGAAGCGAGTGGGCAACAAAATCTGCCAATAAAAGATGGTGACATTATGGGTACCAGCAACACTGGTCCAAGCAAAGTCAATGCGATCAAAAAAAAACAAATGAAGCGAAAAATGTCACCAGCACTGCCAACCAACTCAATAGAGAAGCGTGCACATATTGCTGCGTACGCTGAATATGTTATGAATGCAAATAATGGACGGGCTACTCCCACGTATTCAGACTTCTTGAAGTCGGATGCAGACATTTTAGTAGCCAAGAAACTCACAGCGGAAAGCAATACAATTTCAGCCAATATACTCAATAAGAGGACAGAAACAGACAATAACAATGGAAGTGAGGAAATCATGGAAGTTGACGAAACGGCAACAGACTGCACCCCGACGGCAATCACTAGCCAGCCAATACAGCTGCATACAGCTCAACGGGCCAAGGTGCCCACTATTTATCTGCCAAACGTTGAGAATATCACAAAACTAGTTGAGGATATTACACAGAGAATTGGTGTCAATAAGTTTGCTACGAAGAGTACGCAAACAGGTGGTGTGCGTGTGCAATGCGTGGACATAGAGTCATACAAATTAACTATTGAGTTGATTGATGCCTCAAATGTCCACCGGCACACGCATCAAATGCGCGATGAGCGAGGCTTCAGAGCAATTATTCGTCATCTACACCACACAACTTCATGCGATTGGATTCGCATGGAGCTGCAAAGAAGGGGACACGAGGTGAGGTATGTGGGCGTTATTAAAGAGCGTTTCACGGCCAAACCTATTAATACGTTTGAAATAGAGCTGAAAAAGAACGATAATAACGCTAAGATCCTTGAGCTAAAACATTTAGGCAGCCAAGAGATCAAGGTGGAGAGACAATGGAAACGCACTGATCCAGTTCAGTGTCACCGTTGCCAGGCCTACGGACACAGTAAGAACTATTGCCGACGGCAATTTGTATGCCTGAAATGCGGTAATGGTCACCCGACAACGACATGCACCAAGGCAAGAGGCGCGCCTCCAAAGTGCGCCAATTGCCATGGACAGCATGTTGCCAATTATAAAGGCTGCAAAGTCTTTAAAGAGGAGCTGAAGAAATTAGCAGCAAATCGGGCACGAACTGTGCCCAGCCAGCAGCAGCAACAATATTCACAACAGCTACCTAACAATAAGCGACAACATGAAGCGCATAATGAGGGATCCAAAAATCGCAATCTCCAGCAGCAGCAACAGCAAAAACATCAGCAGCGGCAGCAGAGCAACGACAACATCGTCAACAGCTCCATGACATATAGTCAGGTGGCAAGCGGGCGAGCTAATCTTGGCCGGGTTCATAATCCGGCCACACAACATCTTCTCAAATTCCAACAAAGGCTACAAAAAGAACAGCGCCAGAGTACTCAACAAGTAGCTGAGAAGAAGAAGAAGAAAACAATTAACACAGGCGCAAGTCATCAGCTGCTCAACAGGCAGACAACTGGGCAACGGCAGGAACAACAACAACAACAACAACAACAACAACAACAACTTAGCCAAGAACCTGCCAATATTGCTACTATGATTACTATAAATAGCAATATAGAAGCAATTAAATCAATATCCCAACAATTGGAACAGTTAGTTGGACTGCTCTCAATAATAGTGACCGACAAGACAAATAATTCAATGCCTGCAATTAATTTGCATGGCTCTGCCACTAGGACGCTAGTCAGCTCAGCTGCTAAACGATCCACGGACGCCAATGATACTCAAAATGAGTAAAAACAGACAACAAATGAGAAACGGCCAGATAGTGAGGGAGTTGACAACAAACTCTAGTAACATAACACAAAACAATCAATCAGTAACAAGCAGAGACGCCATCATCCCTTACAGACAAGGAAATCGGCTACCTGCATTCAAATTTGCAAATATCGACAATAATACTGTCAACCAACAACTGGCTATCGGCCAGCCTATAAACAAAACTAATAATAAAATTAAAAAACGCAACAATGAATACAAAGAAGCTATCGATGAGCTTAACAAATACATATACAATGACTTGCACGCAGCCCTAGAGTCGGAGTTTGACTTCAACTCTGAGGAGGCAATCGAGATTATGAATGAAATGTTCAAACACGACGAACACGAATACGAATATGTAACTCCCCCACTCCGCCGTAGCCAAAAAGGCAACTCAAATTTGAAAAAACATTATAGAGGGCACACGCTGCTACGCGCACCAATAGCGCGTAGTATGAATAAATACAGCGTGCCCACAAAATACAGGCATCCTAGTCAGGTAGACAATTTAGATTGTCAACCATTAAGAAATGAAGTCCTACTAGAACAGACAATTATGCACTCTGTGCAACAAAACATGCGGACTGATGACTTAGAAAATAAAGAAGAAGAAGAAAAAGATATACAGCCGCTTGATCTAATAGTTGAGCACATATTCAATGTTTTAGAGACAAAGCTAGTTAGGGACGTAGACAATACGAACCCACATGAACGCGAGTTGCTTGAGAACCTGATGCATGAAATTATGCAATTAGGTCCCCAAGATGACGACACGCTGCCACTACCTGACGCTACTCACGATCGGACTAACAAAAACAACCACAAACTAACAAATTCGGACTTGACATCGGACAGAAATGTTAACAATATTCAAATTAAATTACAAAGCCCACTCACTCAGCAATATCAACAGCAAATTCCTCCAATAGGGCATCCCATCCTCCAGGAGCAATGTAGATCGCAGCACCAGTCGATGGAAGCCACTACGTCCTCCTATGGGCAGTTGCAGCAGCCTCCAAATTGCCATCCGGCTCTATGGCGGCAGCAGAGGGCGTCGCACCAGCCGACGTCAGTCACCACGCCCACAATTGGGCACGCACAGCCGCTCCTAAATCCGCAGCCTCTTCTCTGGGGGCAGCAGGAGACGATGCACCAGTCGATGGAAGCCACTACGTCCTCCTATGGGCAGTTGCAGCAGCCTCCAAATTGCCATTCGGCTCTATGGCGGCAGCAGAGGGCGTCGCAACAGCCGACGTCAGTCACCACGCCCACAATTGGGCACGCACAGCCGCTCCTAAATCCGCAGCCTCTTCTCTGGGGGCAGCAGGAGACGATGCACCAGTCGATGGAAGCCACTACGTCCTCCTATGGGCAGTTGCAGCAGCCTCCAAATTGCCATTCGGCTCTATGGCGGCAGCAGAGGGCGTCGCAACAGCCGACGTCAGTCACCACGCCCACAATTGGGCACGCACAGCCGCTCCTAAATCCGCAGCCTCTTCTCTGGGGGCAGCAGGAGACGATGCACCAGTCGATGGAAGCCACTACGTCCTCCTATGGGCAGTTGCAGCAGCCTCCAAATTGCCATTCGGCTCTATGGCGGCAGCAGAGGGCGTCGCAACAGCCGACGTCAGTCACCACGCCCACAACTGGGCACGCACAGCAGCTCCTAAATCCGCAGCCTCTTCTCTGGGGGCAGCAGGAGACGATGCACCAGTCGATGGATGCCACTACGTCCTCCTATGGGCAATTGCAGCAGCCTCCAAATTGCCATTCGGCTCTATGGGGGCGGCAGAGGGCGTCGCACCAGCCGACGTCAGTCACCACGCCCTCCCATGTGCATAGGCATCGGCGACTTCACCTGCTGCCCCATCTCTGGGGGCCACAGGGAATGATTAACCAGTTCCTGGATGTCACCACGCCCTCCTATGGGCAAATGCAACAGCCTCCAAATTGTCATTCGGCTCTATGGCGGCAGCAGAGGGCGTCGCACCAGACGACGTCAGTCACCACGCCCACAATCGGGCACGCACAGCCGCCTACTAATCGTCAGCCCGTCCCTTGGGGGCAGCAGGGAACGATGCACCAGCCGACGACGGTCACCACGCCCTCCTATGGGCAGTTGCAGCAGCCTCCAAATTGCCATTCGGCTCTATGGGGGCAGCAAGCGCAGCAACAACAGTCAACGGCAGCCACCACGCCCTCCAACGGGCATATGCAGCAGCCTCCCGTTTGCCAGCCGGCTATACGGGAACAGCAGGTGCAACAGCGCCATCTTATGGTGTTCACTGCGTCCTCCAAGGGGCAACGAAAGCAGACGATGATGTCACAGCACGCTCAGTGGGAGCAGAAGCTTCTGCAACAATGGGCAGCGGCGGCTTCACAAGTCTCCGCCAGCCAATCACTCCAGCGGTCAATCCTACGGGGGCGGCGGCTCAACAAAACCCAATCGATGGTCAACACAGCGGGCTCCATGGGTACACAAGTGTACCAGCCAGTATGGCAGCCTGCCTGTGATGATCATCGGAGGCAGCAACAACGGTCAAAGGCGGCCAGAACGGCTTCTCCAATCGACTGGCAACAGCTCCAAATTGAGCGGCCTGATCAGCAGCACAACAACAGCCAATGCTTGACGAAAGTCAAAAATATGGAGCGGCGACACAAAGGAAGGCGTCAAATGGCAGCCCAGATGCCAGCAAAGAAGCCCGGCAGCAGCCGCCGTACCTGTAACAAACACAAAGATGTCAATAAGCGCAAAGGCAAAAGAAAAGATAACTGCAACGCTCACTTACCTGCTCAGCGGGACAAACACACGCAACAGCGGCCGACCAAACACAATTGGCAGCTCGCTAAGCGTCATCCACTTGACGCTGAATGGCCAGTTACGGCGCCTCCCAATTGTGCGAATTTATTGCAGCTCAAACTGCATGCCACTAAGCCTACGGGCAAAACAATCTGCACAATGAAGCGCAGTAACACGGCGAACCATCATCCACGCATCCTGGGAGTGTGGTTGATGTTGTTGTTCTTCGCCATACAGCAGCAGCTCCAGCAACAACAACAACAACAGCAGCAGATAATCCACCAAAGTTTGGTACAGCACTCGGCGGCAGCAGCGGCGGCGGCGGCAGCAGCGGCGTCGGTCAGCGAGCAATGCAAATTGCAAATGAAAATGCCAATTCGTCGAGCATTTATGCGGTGGAGGCCAATAATCCACCGAAAGGCCAGAAACAGACGACAGGTGCACCGGAAGGCGGTGCGTTATAAAAAATAATTAATTTTAGTTATTTTAAAACTCAAAAAATTGTAAAATTTAAATATTCAAATACTTACGTGCGCGCAGCGTGCCATTTAGTGTGTATGTACTTGTATGTTATGTATGTATGTACTTGCCAATGACGCGACAGCATTGCCAGCTGATCGCGAATTTATTCGCTCAGAAAACTGACCTAGTTAATGTTAAAATGTTCATTCTGTTATGTTAAGTTTCATTTATGTAGGTCAGTCGAGATCTAATGTTATGTTATGTTATGTATCTCAAGTCATCTCTCCCCACCTTGCAGACTGGGGAGTGTAGCATACTTTTAAGTGGCGTCATATTGTCTGTTCCTAAAATTTCTGTTTGCAACTGAGTACAATGTAGAAATGAGAAACAATAAAAAGAAAGCTCCCTGTTCGGCCGGTCGTACACGACCAGCGCACCAGGCACCAACACTTTCGGCTCTCGTCCGAGGTGGCCAGGTGCGCCGCGCAAGCTCAGCACGCTCAGCACGCCAAGCAAGCCAAGCAATTGGACTGCGGCACCGACCGGGCGCGGCCGACAGACGGAACTAATTTAAAAAAAATATAAAATGAAACTACAAGTGTTATAATTTTCTGCCATTAAATTTAAATTAAAATCAAACTAAAATGAACAACTTGTGCCAATAAATGAAAATTAAATATGTTTATTAGTAACTAATAGACAGCCAATCAGCATTTTTAAATGCTAAAAAAGCCAATAAATTAAATTAAATCAAACTAAAAAAAAAGGCACTTAAAATAGACTAAAGTGGAAAAGAAGGTTAAAAAAATTAAAAAATTAACAATATAACACTGCCAATCAGCATTTTTCAATGCTAATACAATTAAAACAATAAATTTTAAATAAATAATATAGAAAAAAGTGAATTATGTGGAAAGTATATAAGGTTATATACTGCCAAGACTCTACAAATCCAGCCAATTATATTAACAAGACGCCACTAAGACGAGATATCTGACGACAGCGAGGGAATCTGCGACAAAGAAAATTCAATAAATATACATATATAAATATGTATATAATCCATCAAGGCAAGTACATAAGCAAAAGTACATAACCAAAAAAAAAAAAAAAAAATGCGCGAAAAGTCGGCTTGCAAGCCGGCGGCCATTGCTGCAGCAGCCAAAGCAAACGCTACAAAAGCGGCTGCCCCCCCCCTTACCCCGGCACCTGTTGCTGGAAATGTCGCCATTGCCAGTGCACACCAATACCTGCAGAGACAGCAGCTTTCCAGGCAACAGCAGCAGCAGCAACAACATCAGCAGCAGCAGCAGCATCAAAAGCGGAGAAAGCCGAAGTCGAAGCGAAAGAGAGCGCCAACGCTCTCGGCTACTCAGTCGCTGTCGACGCCGGCGCTGTCAGAAGCGCCGCTTGAGCGCTTAAGCGACGTGAGCAGAGCGGCTTCAAGCAATTGCCAATTCAGCAGCAGCAACAACACCAGCAACACAGAGCTTGGTGAGAGCGAGCATGTCAACATGTTCGACTCGAACTTGGAGCGAAATGTTGGGAGCGCTGCTGTGGGGCCTCAGCAACATGTTGCTAGAGCACAAGTGCACAGCAACATGATAACTAACAGCCCTGCCAATTCTGACACAGATTTTATCTGTGCCACCGACAGCCAGGAGAATGTTGCTAATACAAATAAAAATAATGCCGATATTACTCCATCGGCTAGCCAATACTATTACAACAATTATGCTGATAATTTACCACCTGAGATGATGTTCGTCTCAGATACAGAAATTGAAGCGAGTGGGCAACAAAATCTGCCAATAAAAGATGGTGACATTATGGGTACCAGCAACACTGGTCCAAGCAAAGTCAATGCGATCAAAAAAAAACAAATGAAGCGAAAAATGTCACCAGCACTGCCAACCAACTCAATAGAGAAGCGTGCACATATTGCCGCGTACGCTGAATATGTTATGAATGCAAATAATGGACGGGCTACTCCCACGTATTCAGACTTCTTGAAGTCGGATGCAGACATTTTAGTAGCCAAGAAACTCACAGCGGAAAGCAATACAATTTCAGCCAATATACTCAATAAGAGGACAGAAACAGACAATAACAATGGAAGTGAGGAAATCATGGAAGTTGACGAAACGGCAACAGACTGCACCCCGACGGCAATCACTAGCCAGCCAATACAGCTGCATACAGCTCAACGGGCCAAGGTGCCCACTATTTATCTGCCAAACGTTGAGAATATCACAAAACTAGTTGAGGATATTACACAGAGAATTGGTGTCAATAAGTTTGCTACGAAGAGTACGCAAACAGGTGGTGTGCGTGTGCAATGCGTGGACATAGAGTCATACAAATTAACTATTGAGTTGATTGATGCCTCAAATGTCCACCGGCACACGCATCAAATGCGCGATGAGCGAGGCTTCAGAGCAATTATTCGTCATCTACACCACACAACTTCATGCGATTGGATTCGCATGGAGCTGCAAAGAAGGGGACACGAGGTGAGGTATGTGGGCGTTATTAAAGAGCGCTTCACGGCCAAACCTATTAATACGTTTGAAATAGAGCTGAAAAAGAACGATAATAACGCTAAGATCCTTGAGCTAAAACATTTAGGCAGCCAAGAGATCAAGGTGGAGAGACAATGGAAACGCACTGATCCAGTTCAGTGTCACCGTTGCCAGGCCTACGGACACAGTAAGAACTATTGCCGACGGCAATTTGTATGCCTGAAATGCGGTAATGGTCACCCGACAACGACATGCACCAAGGCAAGAGGCGCGCCTCCAAAGTGCGCCAATTGCCATGGACAGCATGTTGCCAATTATAAAGGCTGCAAAGTCTTTAAAGAGGAGCTGAAGAAATTAGCAGCAAATCGGGCACGAACTGTGCCCAGCCAGCAGCAGCAACAATATTCACAACAGCTACCTAACAATAAGCGACAACATGAAGCGCATAATGAGGGATCCAAAAATCGCAATCTCCAGCAGCAGCAACAGCAAAAACATCAGCAGCGGCAGCAGAGCAACGACAACATCGTCAACAGCTCCATGACATATAGTCAGGTGGCAAGCGGGCGAGCTAATCTTGGCCGGGTTCATAATCCGGCCACACAACATCTTCTCAAATTCCAACAAAGGCTACAAAAAGAACAGCGCCAGAGTACTCAACAAGTAGCTGAGAAGAAGAAGAAGAAAACAATTAACACAGGCGCAAGTCATCAGCTGCTCAACAGGCAGACAACTGGGCAACGGCAGGAACAACAACAACAACAACAACAACAACAACAACAACTTAGCCAAGAACCTGCCAATATTGCTACTATGATTACTTTAAATAGCAATATAGAAGCAATTAAATCAATATCCCAACAATTGGAACAGTTAGTTGGACTGCTCTCAATAATAGTGACCGACAAGACAAATAATTCAATGCCTGCAATTAATTTGCATGGCTCTGCCACTAGGACGCTAGTCAGCTCAGCTGCTAAACGATCCACGGACGCCAATGATACTCAAAATGAGTAAAAACAGACAACAAATGAGAAACGGCCAGATAGTGAGGGAGTTGACAACAAACTCTAGTAACATAACACAAAACAATCAATCAGCAACAAGCAGAGACGCCATCATCCCTTACAGACAAGGAAATCGGCTACCTGCATTCAAATTTGCAAATATCGACAATAATACTGTCAACCAACAACTGGCTATCGGCCAGCCTATAAACAAAACTAATAATAAAATTAAAAAACGCAACAATGAATACAAAGAAGCTATCGATGAGCTTAACAAATACATATACAATGACTTGCACGCAGCCCTAGAGTCGGAGTTTGACTTCAACTCTGAGGAGGCAATCGAGATTATGAATGAAATGTTCAAACACGACGAACACGAATACGAATATGAAACTCCCCCACTCCGCCGTAGCCAAAAAGGCAACTCAAATTTGAAAAAACATTATAGAGGGCACACGCTGCTACGCGCACCAATAGCGCGTAGTATGAATAAATACAGCGTGCCCACAAAATACAGGCATCCTAGTCAGGTAGACAATTTAGATTGTCAACCATTAAGAAATGAAGTCCTACTAGAACAGACAATTATGCACTCTGTGCAACAAAACATGCGGACTGATGACTTAGAAAATAAAGAAGAAGAAGAAAAAGATATACAGCCGCTTGATCTAATAGTTGAGCACATATTCAATGTTTTAGAGACAAAGCTAGTTAGGGACGTAGACAATACGAACCCACATGAACGCGAGTTGCTTGAGAACCTGATGCATGAAATTATGCAATTAGGTCCCCAAGATGACGACACGCTGCCACTACCTGACGCTACACACGATCGGACTAACAAAAACAACCACAAACTAACAAATTCGGACTTGACATCGGACAGAAATGTTAACAATATTCAAATTAAATTACAAAGCCCACTCACTCAGCAATATCAACAGCAAATTCCTCCAATAGGGCATCCCATCCTCCAGGAGCAGTGTAGATCGCATCACCAGTCGATGGAAGCCACTACGTCCTCCTATGGGCAGTTGCAGCAGCCTCCAAATTGCCATTCGGCTCTATGGCGGCAGCAGAGGGCGTCGCAACAGCCGACGTCAGTCACCACGCCCACAACTGGGCACGCACAGCAGCTCCTAAATCCGCAGCCTCTTCTCTGGGGGCAGCAGGAGACGATGCACCAGTCGATGGATGCCACTACGTCCTCCTATGGGCAATTGCAGCAGCCTCCAAATTGCCATTCGGCTCTATGGGGGCGGCAGAGGGCGTCGCACCAGCCGACGTCAGTCACCACGCCCTCCCATGTGCATAGGCATCGGCGACTTCACCTGCTGCCCCATCTCTGGGGGCCACAGGGAATGATTAACCAGTTCCTGGATGTCACCACGCCCTCCTATGGGCAAATGCAACAGCCTCCAAATTGTCATTCGGCTCTATGGCGGCAGCAGAGGGCGTCGCACCAGACGACGTCAGTCACCACGCCCACAATCGGGCACGCACAGCCGCCTACTAATCGTCAGCCCGTCCCTTGGGGGCAGCAGGGAACGATGCACCAGCCGACGACGGTCACCACGCCCTCCTATGGGCAGTTGCAGCAGCCTCCAAATTGCCATTCGGCTCTATGGGGGCAGCAAGCGCAGCAACAACAGTCAACGGCAGCCACCACGCCCTCCAACGGGCATATGCAACAGCCTCCCGTTTGCCAGCCGGCTATACGGGAACAGCAGGTGCAACAGCGCCATCTTATGGTGTTCACTGCGTCCTCCAAGGGGCAACGAAAGCAGACGATGATGTCACAGCACGCTCAGTGGGAGCAGAAGCTTCTGCAACAATGGGCAGCGGCGGCTTCACAAGTCTCCGCCAGCCAATCACTCCAGCGGTCAATCCTACGGGGGCGGCGGCTCAACAAAACCCAATCGATGGTCAACACAGCGGGCTCCATGGGTACACAAGTGTACCAGCCAGTATGGCAGCCTGCCTGTGATGATCATCGGAGGCAGCAACAACGGTCAAAGGCGGCCAGAACGGCTTCTCCAATCAACTGGCATCAGCTCCAAATTGAGCGGCCTGACCAGCAGCACAACAACAGCCAATGCTTGACGAAAGTCAAATATATGGAGCGGCGACACAAAGGAAGGCGTCAAATGGCAGCCCAGATGCCAGCAAAGAAGCCCGGCAGCAGCCGCCGTACCTGTAACAAACACAAAGATGTCAATAAGCGCAAAGACAAAGGAAAAGATAACTGCAACGCTCACTTACCTGCTCAGCGGGACAAACACACGCAACAGCGGCCGACCAAACACAATTGGCAGCTCGCTAAGCGTCATCCACTTGACGCTGAATGGCCAGTTACGGCGCCTCCCAATTGTGCGAAATTATTGCAGCTCAAACTGCATGCCACTAAGCCTACGGGCAAAACAATCTGCACAATGAAGCGCAGTAACACGGCGAACCATCATCCACGCATCCTGGGAGTGTGGTTGATGTTGTTGTTCCTCGCCATACAGCAGCAGCTCCAGCAACAACAACAACAACAGCAGCAGATAATCCACCAAAGCTTGGTACAGCACTCGGCGGCAGCAGCGGCGGCGTCGGTCAGCGAGCAATGCAAATTGCAAATGAAAATGCCAATTCGTCGAGCATTTATGCGGTGGAGGCCAATAATCCACCGAAAGGCCAGAAACAGACGACAGGTGCACCGGAAGGCGGTGCGTTATAAAAAATAATTAATTTTAGTTATTTTAAAACTCAAAAAATTGTAAAATTTAAATATCCAAATACTTACGTGCGCGCAGCGTGCCCTTTAGTGTGTATGTACTTGTATGTTATGTATGTATGTACTTGCCAATGACGCGACAGCATTGCCAGCTGATCGCGAATTTATTCGCTCAGAAAACTGACCTAGTTAATGTTAAAATGTTCATTCTGTTATGTTAAGTTTCATTTATGTAGGCCAGTCGAGATCTAATGTTATGTTATGTTATGTATCTCAAGTCATCTCTCCCCACCTTGCAGACTGGGGAGTGTAGCATACTTTTAAGTGGCGTCATATTGTCTGTTCCTAAAATTTCTGTTTGCAACTGAGTATAATGTAGAAATGAGAAACAATAAAAAGAAAGCTCCCTGTTCGGCCGGTCGTACACGACCAGCGCACCAGGCACCAACACTTTCGGCTCTCGTCCGAGGTGGCCAGGTGCGCCGCGCAAGCTCAGCACGCTCAGCACGCCAAGCAAGCCAAGCAATTGGACTGCGGCACCGACCGGGCGCGGCCGACAGACGGAACTAATTTAAAAAATCCTCTTTGTCTCTGTCGTCTCCTCTTTGTCTCTGTCGTCTCCTCTTTGTCTCTGTCGTCTCCTCTTTGTCTCTGTCGTCTCCTCTTTGTCTCTGTCGTCTCCCTCTTTGTCTCTGTCGTCTCCTCTTTGTCTCTGTCGTCTCCTCTTTGTCTCTGTCGTCTCCTCTTTGTCTCTGTCGTCTCCTCTTTGTCTCTGTCGTCTCCCTCTTTGTCTCTGTCGTCTCCTCTTTGTCTCTGTCGTCTCCTCTTTGTCTCTGTCGTCTCCTCTTTGTCTCTGTCGTCTCCCTCTTTGTCTCTGTCGTCTCCTCTTTGTCTCTGTCGTCTCCCTCTTTGTCTCTGTCGTCTCCTCTTTGTCTCTGTCGTCTCCCTCTTTGTCTCTGTCGTCTCCCTCTTTGTCTCTGTCGTCTCCCTCTTTGTCTCTGTCGTCTCCTCTTTGTCTCTGTCGTCTCCCTCTTTGTCTCTGTCGTCTCCTCTTTGTCTCTGTCGTCTCCTCTTTGTCTCTGTCGTCTCCCTCTTTGTCTCTGTCGTCTCCCTCTTTGTCTCTGTCGTCTCCTCTTTGTCTCTGTCGTCTCCTCTTTGTCTCTGTCGTCTCCTCTTTGTCTCTGTCGTCTCCCTCTTTGTCTCTGTCGTCTCCCTCTTTGTCTCTGTCGTCTCCTCTTTGTCTCTGTCGTCTCCTCTTTGTCTCTGTCGTCTCCCTCTTTGTCTCTGTCGTCTCCTCTTTGTCTCTGTCGTCTCCTCTTTGTCTCTGTCGTCTCCTCTTTGTCTCTGTCGTCTCCTCTTTGTCTCTGTCGTCTCCCCTCTTTGTCTCTGTCGTCTCCTCTTTGTCTCTGTCGTCTCCTCTTTGTCTCTGTCGTCTCCCTCTTTGTCTCTGTCGTCTCCTCTTTGTCTCTGTCGTCTCCTCTTTGTCTCTGTCGTCTCCCTCTTTGTCTCTGTCGTCTCCTCTTTGTCTCTGTCGTCTCCTCTTTGTCTCTGTCGTCTCCTCTTTGTCTCTGTCGTCTCCTCTTTGTCTCTGTCGTCTCCTCTTTGTCTCTGTCGTCTCCCTCTTTGTCTCTGTCGTCTCCCTCTTTGTCTCTGTCGTCTCCTCTTTGTCTCTGTCGTCTCCCTCTTTGTCTCTGTCGTCTCCCTCTTTGTCTCTGTCGTCTCCCTCTTTGTCTCTGTCGTCTCCCTCTTTGTCTCTGTCGTCTCCTCTTTGTCTCTGTCGTCTCCCTCTTTGTCTCTGTCGTCTCCCTCTTTGTCTCTGTCGTCTCCTCTTTGTCTCTGTCGTCTCCTCTTTGTCTCTGTCGTCTCCCTCTTTGTCTCTGTCGTCTCCTCTTTGTCTCTGTCGTCTCCTTCTTTGTCTCTGTCGTCTCCTCTTTGTCTCTGTCGTCTCCTCTTTGTCTCTGTCGTCTCCCTCTTTGTCTCTGTCGTCTCCTCTTTGTCTCTGTCGTCTCCTCTTTGTCTCTGTCGTCTCCTCTTTGTCTCTGTCGTCTCCCTCTTTGTCTCTGTCGTCTCCCTCTTTGTCTCTGTCGTCTCCTCTTTGTCTCTGTCGTCTCCTCTTTGTCTCTGTCGTCTCCCTCTTTGTCTCTGTCGTCTCCTCTTTGTCTCTGTCGTCTCCTCTTTGTCTCTGTCGTCTCCCTCTTTGTCTCTGTCGTCTCCTCTTTGTCTCTGTCGTCTCCTCTTTGTCTCTGTCGTCTCCTCTTTGTCTCTGTCGTCTCCCTCTTTGTCTCTGTCGTCTCCTCTTTGTCTCTGTCGTCTCCCTCTTTGTCTCTGTCGTCTCCTCTTTGTCTCTGTCGTCTCCTCTTTGTCTCTGTCGTCTCCTCTTTGTCTCTGTCGTCTCCCTCTTTGTCTCTGTCGTCTCCTCTTTGTCTCTGTCGTCTCCTCTTTGTCTCTGTCGTCTCCCTCTTTGTCTCTGTCGTCTCCTCTTTGTCTCTGTCGTCTCCTCTTTGTCTCTGTCGTCTCCTCTTTGTCTCTGTCGTCTCCTCTTTGTCTCTGTCGTCTCCTCTTTGTCTCTGTCGTCTCCCTCTTTGTCTCTGTCGTCTCCTCTTTGTCTCTGTCGTCTCCTCTTTGTCTCTGTCGTCTCCCTCTTTGTCTCTGTCGTCTCCTCTTTGTCTCTGTCGTCTCCCTCTTTGTCTCTGTCGTCTCCTCTTTGTCTCTGTCGTCTCCTCTTTGTCTCTGTCGTCTCCCTCTTTGTCTCTGTCGTCTCCTCTTTGTCTCTGTCGTCTCCTCTTTGTCTCTGTCGTCTCCTCTTTGTCTCTGTCGTCTCCTCTTTGTCTCTGTCGTCTCCTCTTTGTCTCTGTCGTCTCCTTCTTTGTCTCTGTCGTCTCCTCTTTGTCTCTGTCGTCTCCTCTTTGTCTCTGTCGTCTCCCTCTTTGTCTCTGTCGTCTCCCTCTTTGTCTCTGTCGTCTCCTCTTTGTCTCTGTCGTCTCCTCTTTGTCTCTGTCGTCTCCCTCTTTGTCTCTGTCGTCTCCCTCTTTGTCTCTGTCGTCTCCTCTTTGTCTCTGTCGTCTCCCTCTTTGTCTCTGTCGTCTCCTCTTTGTCTCTGTCGTCTCCTCTTTGTCTCTGTCGTCTCCCTCTTTGTCTCTGTCGTCTCCTCTTTGTCTCTGTCGTCTCCCTCTTTGTCTCTGTCGTCTCCTCTTTGTCTCTGTCGTCTCCCTCTTTGTCTCTGTCGTCTCCTCTTTGTCTCTGTCGTCTCCCTCTTTGTCTCTGTCGTCTCCCTCTTTGTCTCTGTCGTCTCCTCTTTGTCTCTGTCGTCTCCCTCTTTGTCTCTGTCGTCTCCTCTTTGTCTCTGTCGTCTCCCTCTTTGTCTCTGTCGTCTCCTCTTTGTCTCTGTCGTCTCCCTCTTTGTCTCTGTCGTCTCCTCTTTGTCTCTGTCGTCTCCCTCTTTGTCTCTGTCGTCTCCCTCTTTGTCTCTGTCGTCTCCCTCTTTGTCTCTGTCGTCTCCCTCTTTGTCTCTGTCGTCTCCCTCTTTGTCTCTGTCGTCTCCTCTTTGTCTCTGTCGTCTCCTCTTTGTCTCTGTCGTCTCCCTCTTTGTCTCTGTCGTCTCCTCTTTGTCTCTGTCGTCTCCTCTTTGTCTCTGTCGTCTCCCTCTTTGTCTCTGTCGTCTCCCTCTTTGTCTCTGTCGTCTCCCTCTTTGTCTCTGTCGTCTCCCTCTTTGTCTCTGTCGTCTCCCTCTTTGTCTCTGTCGTCTCCTCTTTGTCTCTGTCGTCTCCTCTTTGTCTCTGTCGTCTCCTCTTTGTCTCTGTCGTCTCCTCTTTGTCTCTGTCGTCTCCCTCTTTGTCTCTGTCGTCTCCTCTTTGTCTCTGTCGTCTCCTCTTTGTCTCTGTCGTCTCCCTCTTTGTCTCTGTCGTCTCCTCTTTGTCTCTGTCGTCTCCTCTTTGTCTCTGTCGTCTCCTCTTTGTCTCTGTCGTCTCCTCTTTGTCTCTGTCGTCTCCCTCTTTGTCTCTGTCGTCTCCCTCTTTGTCTCTGTCGTCTCCTCTTTGTCTCTGTCGTCTCCTCTTTGTCTCTGTCGTCTCCCTCTTTGTCTCTGTCGTCTCCTCTTTGTCTCTGTCGTCTCCTCTTTGTCTCTGTCGTCTCCTCTTTGTCTCTGTCGTCTCCTCTTTGTCTCTGTCGTCTCCCTCTTTGTCTCTGTCGTCTCCTCTTTGTCTCTGTCGTCTCCCTCTTTGTCTCTGTCGTCTCCCTCTTTGTCTCTGTCGTCTCCTCTTTGTCTCTGTCGTCTCCTCTTTGTCTCTGTCGTCTCCTCTTTGTCTCTGTCGTCTCCTCTTTGTCTCTGTCGTCTCCCTCTTTGTCTCTGTCGTCTCCTCTTTGTCTCTGTCGTCTCCTCTTTGTCTCTGTCGTCTCCTCTTTGTCTCTGTCGTCTCCTCTTTGTCTCTGTCGTCTCCCTCTTTGTCTCTGTCGTCTCCTCTTTGTCTCTGTCGTCTCCTCTTTGTCTCTGTCGTCTCCTCTTTGTCTCTGTCGTCTCCTCTTTGTCTCTGTCGTCTCCTCTTTGTCTCTGTCGTCTCCTCTTTGTCTCTGTCGTCTCCTCTTTGTCTCTGTCGTCTCCCTCTTTGTCTCTGTCGTCTCCTCTTTGTCTCTGTCGTCTCCTCTTTGTCTCTGTCGTCTCCCTCTTTGTCTCTGTCGTCTCCTCTTTGTCTCTGTCGTCTCCTCTTTGTCTCTGTCGTCTCCCTCTTTGTCTCTGTCGTCTCCTCTTTGTCTCTGTCGTCTCCCTTTGTCTCTGTCGTCTCCTTTGTCTCTGTCGTCTCCCTCTTGTCTCTGTCGTCTCCTCTTTGTCTCTGTCGTCTCCCTCTTTGTCTCTGTCTCCTCTCTTTGTCTCTGTCGTCTCTCTTTGTCTCTGTCGTCTCCCCTGTTTGTCTCTGTCGTCTCCTCTTTGTCTCTGTCGTCTCCTCTTTGTCTCTGTCGTCTCCGCTTTTTGTCTCTGTCGTCTCCTTCTTTGTCTCTGTCGTCTCCCTCTTTGTCTCTGTCGTCTCCTCTTTGTCTCTGTCGTCTCCCTCTTTGTCTCTGTCGTCTCCTCTTTGTCTCTGTCGTCTCCTCTTTGTCTCTGTCGTCTCCTCTTTGTCTCTGTCGTCTCCCTCTTTGTCTCTGTCGTCTCCTCTTTGTCTCTGTCGTCTCCTCTTTGTCTCTGTCGTCTCCTCTTTGTCTCTGTCGTCTCCTCTTTGTCTCTGTCGTCTCCTCTTTGTCTCTGTCGTCTCCCTCTTTGTCTCTGTCGTCTCCCTCTTTGTCTCTGTCGTCTCCCTCTTTGTCTCTGTCGTCTCCCTCTTTGTCTCTGTCGTCTCTCTCTCTTTGTCTCTGTCGTCTCCTCTTTGTCTCTGTCGTCTCCCTCTTTGTCTCTGTCGTCTCCTCTTTGTCTCTGTCGTCTCCCTCTTTGTCTCTGTCGTCTCCTCTTTGTCTCTGTCGTCTCCCCTGTTTGTCTCTGTCGTCTCCTCTTTGTCTCTGTCGTCTCCCTCTTTGTCTCTGTCGTCTCCTCTTTGTCTCTGTCGTCTCCTCTTTGTCTCTGTCGTCTCCCTCTTTGTCTCTGTCGTCTCCTCTTTGTCTCTGTCGTCTCCCTCTTTGTCTCTGTCGTCTCCCTCTTTGTCTCTGTCGTCTCCTCTTTGTCTCTGTCGTCTCCCTCTTTGTCTCTGTCGTCTCCTCTTTGTCTCTGTCGTCTCCCTCTTTGTCTCTGTCGTCTCCCTCTTTGTCTCTGTCGTCTCCCTCTTTGTCTCTGTCGTCTCCCTCTTTGTCTCTGTCGTCTCTCTCTTTGTCTCTGTCGTCTCCTCTTTGTCTCTGTCGTCTCCTCTTTGTCTCTGTCGTCTCCTCTTTGTCTCTGTCGTCTCCCTCTTTGTCTCTGTCGTCTCCCTCTTTGTCTCTGTCGTCTCCTCTTTGTCTCTGTCGTCTCCCTCTTTGTCTCTGTCGTCTCCTCTTTGTCTCTGTCGTCTCCCTGTCTCTGTCGTCTCCTCTTTGTCTCTGTCGTCTCCTCTTTGTCTCTGTCGTCTCCTCTTTGTCTCTGTCGTCTCCCTCTTTGTCTCTGTCGTCTCCCTCTTTGTCTCTGTCGTCTCCCTCTTTGTCTCTGTCGTCTCCTTGTCTCTGTCGTCTCCTCTTTGTCTCTGTCGTCTCCTCTTTGTCTCTGTCGTCTCCTCTTTGTCTCTGTCGTCTCCCCTCTTTGTCTCTGTCGTCTCCTCTTTGTCTCTGTCGTCTCCTCTTTGTCTCTGTCGTCTCCCTCTTTGTCTCTGTCGTCTCCCTCTTTGTCTCTGTCGTCTCTCTTTGTCTCTGTCGTCTCCTTCTTTGTCTCTGTCGTCTCCTCTTTGTCTCTGTCGTCTCCCTCTTTGTCTCTGTCGTCTCCTCTTTGTCTCTGTCGTCTCCTCTTTGTCTCGGCTCTTTGTCTCTGTCGTCTCCTCTTTGTCTCTGTCGTCTCCCTCTTTGTCTCTGTCGTCTCCCTCTTTGTCTCTGTCGTCTCCCTCTTTGTCTCTGTCGTCTCCCTCTTTGTCTCTGTCGTCTCTCTTTGTCTCTGTCGTCTCCTCTTTGTCTCTGTCGTCTCCCTCTTTGTCTCTGTCGTCTCCCTCTTTGTCTCTGTCGTCTCCTCTTTGTCTCTGTCGTCTCCTCTTTGTCTCTGTCGTCTCCTCTTTGTCTCTGTCGTCTCCCTCTTTGTCTCTGTCGTCTCCCTCTTTGTCTCTGTCGTCTCCTCTTTGTCTCTGTCGTCTCTCTTTGTCTCTGTCGTCTCCCCTGTTTGTCTCTGTCGTCTCCTCTTTGTCTCTGTCGTCTCCCTCTTTGTCTCTGTCGTCTCCTCTTTGTCTCTGTCGTCTCCTCTTTGTCTCTGTCGTCTCCTCTTTGTCTCTGTCGTCTCCTCTTTGTCTCTGTCGTCTCCCTCTTTGTCTCTGTCGTCTCCTCTTTGTCTCTGTCGTCTCCCTCTTTGTCTCTGTCGTCTCCTCTTTGTCTCTGTCGTCTCCCTCTTTGTCTCTGTCGTCTCCTCTTTGTCTCTGTCGTCTCCTCTTTGTCTCTGTCGTCTCCCTCTTTGTCTCTGTCGTCTCCTCTTTGTCTCTGTCGTCTCCCTCTTTGTCTCTGTCGTCTCCCTCTTTGTCTCTGTCGTCTCCTCTTTGTCTCTGTCGTCTCCCTCTTTGTCTCTGTCGTCTCCTCTTTGTCTCTGTCGTCTCCTTGTCTCTGTCGTCTCCTCTTTGTCTCTGTCGTCTCTCTTTGTCTCTGTCGTCTCCTCTTTGTCTCTGTCGTCTCCTCTTTGTCTCTGTCGTCTCCTCTTTGTCTCTGTCGTCTCCTCTTTGTCTCTGTCGTCTCCTCTTTGTCTCTGTCGTCTCCTCTTTGTCTCTGTCGTCTCCCTCTTTGTCTCTGTCGTCTCCTCTTTGTCTCTGTCGTCTCCTCTTTGTCTCTGTCGTCTCCTCTTTGTCTCTGTCGTCTCCTCTTTGTCTCTGTCGTCTCCCTCTTTGTCTCTGTCGTCTCCTTCTTTGTCTCTGTCGTCTCCTCTTTGTCTCTGTCGTCTCCCTCTTTGTCTCTGTCGTCTCCTCTTTGTCTCTGTCGTCTCCCTCTTTGTCTCTGTCGTCTCCTCTTTGTCTCTGTCGTCTCCTCTTTGTCTCTGTCGTCTCCCTCTTTGTCTCTGTCGTCTCCCTCTTTGTCTCTGTCGTCTCCCTCTTTGTCTCTGTCGTCTCCTCTTTGTCTCTGTCGTCTCCTCTTTGTCTCTGTCGTCTCCTCTTTGTCTCTGTCGTCTCCCTCTTTGTCTCTGTCGTCTCCTCTTTGTCTCTGTCGTCTCCCTCTTTGTCTCTGTCGTCTCCTCTTTGTCTCTGTCGTCTCCCTCTTTGTCTCTGTCGTCTCCTCTTTGTCTCTGTCGTCTCCTCTTTGTCTCTGTCGTCTCCCTCTTTGTCTCTGTCGTCTCCTCTTTGTCTCTGTCGTCTCCTCTTTGTCTCTGTCGTCTCCTCTTTGTCTCTGTCGTCTCCTCTTTGTCTCTGTCGTCTCCCTCTTTGTCTCTGTCGTCTCCTCTTTGTCTCTGTCGTCTCCTCTTTGTCTCTGTCGTCTCCTCTTTGTCTCTGTCGTCTCCTCTTTGTCTCTGTCGTCTCCTCTTTGTCTCTGTCGTCTCCCTCTTTGTCTCTGTCGTCTCCTCTTTGTCTCTGTCGTCTCCTCTTTGTCTCTGTCGTCTCCTCTTTGTCTCTGTCGTCTCCTCTTTGTCTCTGTCGTCTCCTCTTTGTCTCTGTCGTCTCCTCTTTGTCTCTGTCGTCTCCTCTTTGTCTCTGTCGTCTCCTCTTTGTCTCTGTCGTCTCCTCTTTGTCTCTGTCGTCTCCTCTTTGTCTCTGTCGTCTCCCTCTTTGTCTCTGTCGTCTCCCTCTTTGTCTCTGTCGTCTCCCTCTTTGTCTCTGTCGTCTCCTCTTTGTCTCTGTCGTCTCCCTCTTTGTCTCTGTCGTCTCCCTCTTTGTCTCTGTCGTCTCTCTTTGTCTCTGTCGTCTCCTCTTTGTCTCTGTCGTCTCCTCTTTGTCTCTGTCGTCTCCCTCTTTGTCTCTGTCGTCTCCTCTTTGTCTCTGTCGTCTCCCTCTTTGTCTCTGTCGTCTCCTCTTTGTCTCTGTCGTCTCCCTCTTTGTCTCTGTCGTCTCCCTCTTTGTCTCTGTCGTCTCCCTCTTTGTCTCTGTCGTCTCCTCTTTGTCTCTGTCGTCTCCCTCTTTGTCTCTGTCGTCTCCTCTTTGTCTCTGTCGTCTCCTCTTTGTCTCTGTCGTCTCCCTCTTTGTCTCTGTCGTCTCCTCTTTGTCTCTGTCGTCTCCCTCTTTGTCTCTGTCGTCTCCTCTTTGTCTCTGTCGTCTCCCTCTTTGTCTCTGTCGTCTCCTCTTTGTCTCTGTCGTCTCCTCTTTGTCTCTGTCGTCTCCTCTTTGTCTCTGTCGTCTCCTCTTTGTCTCTGTCGTCTCCCTCTTTGTCTCTGTCGTCTCCTCTTTGTCTCTGTCGTCTCCCTCTTTGTCTCTGTCGTCTCCCTCTTTGTCTCTGTCGTCTCCCTCTTTGTCTCTGTCGTCTCCCTCTTTGTCTCTGTCGTCTCCCTCTTTGTCTCTGTCGTCTCCTCTTTGTCTCTGTCGTCTCCCTCTTTGTCTCTGTCGTCTCCTCTTGTCTCTGTCGTCTCCTTCTTTGTCTCTGTCGTCTCCCTCTTTGTCTCTGTCGTCTCCCTCTTTGTCTCTGTCGTCTCCTCTTTGTCTCTGTCGTCTCCCTCTTTGTCTCTGTCGTCTCCTCTTTGTCTCTGTCGTCTCCTCTTTGTCTCTGTCGTCTCCTCTTTGTCTCTGTCGTCTCCCTCTTTGTCTCTGTCGTCTCCCTCTTTGTCTCTGTCGTCTCCCTCTTTGTCTCTGTCGTCTCCTCTTTGTCTCTGTCGTCTCCCTCTTTGTCTCTGTCGTCTCCCTCTTTGTCTCTGTCGTCTCCTCTTTGTCTCTGTCGTCTCCTCTTTGTCTCTGTCGTCTCCTCTTTGTCTCTGTCGTCTCCTCTTTGTCTCTGTCGTCTCCCTCTTTGTCTCTGTCGTCTCCCTCTTTGTCTCTGTCGTCTCCCTCTTTGTCTCTGTCGTCTCCTCTTTGTCTCTGTCGTCTCCTCTTTGTCTCTGTCGTCTCCCTCTTTGTCTCTGTCGTCTCCTCTTTGTCTCTGTCGTCTCCTCTTTGTCTCTGTCGTCTCCCTCTTTGTCTCTGTCGTCTCCTCTTTGTCTCTGTCGTCTCCTCTTTGTCTCTGTCGTCTCCCTCTTTGTCTCTGTCGTCTCCTTCTTTGTCTCTGTCGTCTCCCTCTTTGTCTCTGTCGTCTCCCTCTTTGTCTCTGTCGTCTCCCTCTTTGTCTCTGTCGTCTCCTCTTTGTCTCTGTCGTCTCCTCTTTGTCTCTGTCGTCTCCCTCTTTGTCTCTGTCGTCTCCCTCTTTGTCTCTGTCGTCTCCTCTTTGTCTCTGTCGTCTCCCTCTTTGTCTCTGTCGTCTCCTCTTTGTCTCTGTCGTCTCCCTCTTTGTCTCTGTCGTCTCCTCTTTGTCTCTGTCGTCTCCCTCTTTGTCTCTGTCGTCTCTCTTGTCTCTGTCGTCTCCCTCTTTGTCTCTGTCGTCTCCCTCTTTGTCTCTGTCGTCTCCCTCTTTGTCTCTGTCGTCTCCCTCTTTGTCTCTGTCGTCTCCCTCTTTGTCTCTGTCGTCTCCTCTTTGTCTCTGTCGTCTCCCTCTTTGTCTCTGTCGTCTCCCTCTTTGTCTCTGTCGTCTCTCTTTGTCTCTGTCGTCTCCTCTTTGTCTCTGTCGTCTCCTCTTTGTCTCTGTCGTCTCCCTCTTTGTCTCTGTCGTCTCCTCTTTGTCTCTGTCGTCTCCTCTTTGTCTCTGTCGTCTCCTCTTTGTCTCTGTCGTCTCCTCTTTGTCTCTGTCGTCTCCCTCTTTGTCTCTGTCGTCTCCCTCTTTGTCTCTGTCGTCTCCTCTTTGTCTCTGTCGTCTCCTCTTTGTCTCTGTCGTCTCCCTCTTTGTCTCTGTCGTCTCCTCTTTGTCTCTGTCGTCTCCCTCTTTGTCTCTGTCGTCTCCTCTTTGTCTCTGTCGTCTCCCTCTTTGTCTCTGTCGTCTCCTCTTTGTCTCTGTCGTCTCCTCTTTGTCTCTGTCGTCTCCCTCTTTGTCTCTGTCGTCTCCCTCTTTGTCTCTGTCGTCTCCCTCTTTGTCTCTGTCGTCTCCTCTTTGTCTCTGTCGTCTCCCTCTTTGTCTCTGTCGTCTCCTCTTTGTCTCTGTCGTCTCCTCTTTGTCTCTGTCGTCTCCTCTTTGTCTCTGTCGTCTCCCTCTTTGTCTCTGTCGTCTCCCTCTTTGTCTCTGTCGTCTCCTCTTTGTCTCTGTCGTCTCCCTCTTTGTCTCTGTCGTCTCCCTCTTTGTCTCTGTCGTGTCTCTGTCGTCTCCTCTTTGTCTCTGTCGTCTCCTCTTTGTCTCTGTCGTCTCCTCTTTGTCTCTGTCGTCTCCTTCTTTGTCTCTGTCGTCTCCCTCTTTGTCTCTGTCGTCTCCTCTTTGTCTCTGTCGTCTCCCTCTTTGTCTCTGTCGTCTCCTCTTTGTCTCTGTCGTCTCCCTCTTTGTCTCTGTCGTCTCCCTCTTTGTCTCTGTCGTCTCCCTCTTTGTCTCTGTCGTCTCTCTTTGTCTCTGTCGTCTCCTCTTTGTCTCTGTCGTCTCCTCTTTGTCTCTGTCGTCTCCTCTTTGTCTCTGTCGTCTCCCTCTTTGTCTCTGTCGTCTCCTCTTTGTCTCTGTCGTCTCCCTCTTTGTCTCTGTCGTCTCCCTCTTTGTCTCTGTCGTCTCCCTCTTTGTCTCTGTCGTCTCCTCTTTGTCTCTGTCGTCTCCTCTTTGTCTCTGTCGTCTCCTCTTTGTCTCTGTCGTCTCCCTCTTTGTCTCTGTCGTCTCCCTCTTTGTCTCTGTCGTCTCCTCTTTGTCTCTGTCGTCTCCTCTTTGTCTCTGTCGTCTCCCTCTTTGTCTCTGTCGTCTCCCTCTTTGTCTCTGTCGTCTCCCTCTTTGTCTCTGTCGTCTCCTCTTTGTCTCTGTCGTCTCCTCTTTGTCTCTGTCGTCTCCTCTTTGTCTCTGTCGTCTCCCTCTTTGTCTCTGTCGTCTCCTCTTTGTCTCTGTCGTCTCCCTCTGTCTCTGTCGTCTCCCTCTTTGTCTCTGTCGTCTCCTCTTTGTCTCTGTCGTCTCCTTCTTTGTCTCTGTCGTCTCCCTCTTTGTCTCTGTCGTCTCCTCTTTGTCTCTGTCGTCTCCTCTTTGTCTCTGTCGTCTCCTCTTTGTCTCTGTCGTCTCCCTCTTTGTCTCTGTCGTCTCCCTCTTTGTCTCTGTCGTCTCCCTCTTTGTCTCTGTCGTCTCCTCTTTGTCTCTGTCGTCTCCCTCTTTGTCTCTGTCGTCTCCTCTTTGTCTCTGTCGTCTCCTCTTTGTCTCTGTCGTCTCCCTCTTTGTCTCTGTCGTCTCCTCTTTGTCTCTGTCGTCTCCTCTTTGTCTCTGTCGTCTCCTCTTTGTCTCTGTCGTCTCCTCTTTGTCTCTGTCGTCTCCCTCTTTGTCTCTGTC
>JAWNOU010000099.1:0-167464 GCA_035045725.1 Drosophila ezoana
AGTTACGTATTGCTGGTTCGTCAGTAGTAGGTTTAGGGATGTACCATGGTCAGTGTTTAGGAGGGGTTTTTTGGAGTTCTTCCGACCTCCACGCTACTTCGAAAGGCTTGAGGACAAAAACCAGTCCCGCAGGCAACGCGTGGGGGAGGAATTCAAGGAATACCTGATAGAGCTGAGAGCTCTGATGTACCATGCTATATGAAGTTGCACAGCATCTACGAAAACGCCGCTCACGATAACAGGCTTTACGTGCGACGGCAAGATTTCTCCACCCTGTCCCAGCTAACCCAGCTAGCCGTGGAGTATGAGACGGGTATGAGACAGAGGGCGGAATACTCGGGAAGCAAGTCAGGGAGTCAGGTGGCCATGGCTACGTGTAGCACAGAATGGGGAAGGATATTACAGCCCACGGGGGACACCTCAACCCGTTCTGGTCTACTCCCATCGGGTCCGGAGCGACCGTTGTGGACAACGGCCTCTGCGGAAGTCGCTTACCAAATGATGAGCCAAGAAGCCGGAACCGGGCACGATCCGCGACGAGCATGTCGTAAGTACGCACAGGAGGGGACTTCGCCAGGGAATGTCCCAACGCATCCGGTTTATTCTGCTGGGTATGTGAGAACCGGGGCTGAAGTAGCCAGGATATTTGTCGCCGCACGGAGACGGGAAACGGCTAACGGCGTCGAGAGCGTTAATTCAGTTCTTCGGCGAAGAGCAAAAGCTCCGAGGTGAAGTTGTGAAAACTCGCGGCGAAGTTGAGCGGCCGAGGCAAGCACACGGCCCGCTAGCGAGCACTTATGCGGTATAGATCGAAGTGAGTAGATGTGCGTCGAAGAGGATGAAAGTAAAAACATAACCCTAAGTGGGTAGCGGAGCTCCAGAGAGAAAAGTGAACATAACTATAAGTTGGCAGCGGACCGCTAGGGCTCCAGACAGTGCGGCAGGGCTTTCTCGTAGGAGAATAGAATAGGGTAGTGCTTAACAATTATAAAGAAGGTTATGTGAATAAAGTGCTGCTTATAAAGAATGTCTGCTAATCTTTGTCATCTTTTATTAACACTTACCTCGGCTACCGAGAATAGCCGGTACTCAACATAACCCTTTCTTTTCTAAACTTAAAGTGTAGATCGAGACACGAGGCTTCATTACGTCGCTCGGTATAACCCCCCTTTCCTAACTTAAAGTGCAGTGAGAGAGGAGGCTTCATTCCGTCGCTCAACATAACCTTCCCTTCCTAACTTAAAGCGTAGTAGATCGAGAGACGAGGCTTCATTACGTCGCTCATGGTAACCATCCCAGCAGTAGGTTGTGTGTGGGCTGAGACGGACTCCGGCAGGGAACGCTGGGCTACCCATCGAACACTGAAGGTCAGCTCTGTCGTTCTCAGCAACTAACAAATGTCTTGTAGGCTTGCTGAACCAGGCGAGACCGACATTTGTACCCCGGTCAGTAGCTTCCTTATATGTGGCGCCCGAGCAGGGACATAGAGGCGTTAAGGGGCGTGGCATGTGTGCGGATTAAAGCCCCGCAAATTTGCCCAAATAAGTTTTCTACAAAAAACAAGTAAGAGGTTCTAGTCGGGAGCTCCCGACTAGGGGATACCCTGAACCCTCTTATTCCATCACCAAATGCTGCGCGCGCTTATAAATAAAGAGTAGCGGGGAGTTGGCGATAGGTATAAAATGAAAGATAATCGATATATATATACCATTCTAGAAGCTACATGTCAAGTTTGGTAACTCTAGCTCTTATTATTTACCAAAATTGCTTATAAAACGGGATATCGATATACATTTTTATCGATTACTTGGAAACGGGGCAAGTTATCGTTTATCGGAAACAAACTCGATCTGCGCGGGCACCTACATCTAAAATTTCAAGTCTCTAGCTCTTATAGGTTCTGAGATCCTTGCGTTCATACATACGGACGGACGGACGGACGGACGGACAGACAGACGGACATGGCTAGATCGACTCGGCTATTGATGCTGATCAAGAATATATATACTTTATGGGGTCGGAGATGCTTCCTTCTGCCTGTTACATACATTTGCATTTTGCACAAAAACATAATACCCCTTTAGGGCATACCCTAGAATGTATGTACCCTAGCAGAGGGAATACATTGTATATGGATAAAATGCGAATCTTGGGTATTAAATAGTCGAGCATACCCTAGCTAGTGCATTTCACACCCTATGTTAGGCGACAAAAATAAACACATGCAAGATTAAGGCAACAAAATGTGTGCAACTTCGAGCGCACAAAGCGAAGAGTAAAAAGATAACGGTCGGTTGAGAAAAGTAAAGCGCGCGCGCGACGAACGGGCGACGTCGAAACCATGCTTGCACACGTGTGCACAAACGCGCGCCGCAGTCGACGTCGGCGTCGTATCGAGGAACGAGGCTTCATTACGCTGCTCCACATGACCCTTTTCTTAACCTAAAAATTAGTATATCAAGAGACGAGGCTTCATTCCGTCGCTCATAATAACAACCCCTTTCCTAACCTATGGTGTAGGGTAGCATGAGAGACGAGGCTTCGTTACGTCGCTCATGGTAATTATCCTAGCAGTGAGGAGACGGACTCCGGCAGGGAACGCTGGGCTACCCATGGAACACTGAAGGTCAGCTCGGTCGTTCCGGATATGCGTAGACTTTTCTGCTGGGAGAATCGAAGGCAGAGCGGCAACACTTGACACACTTCCCCTCTCCCTAAACCCTCCATTCCAGCAACTAACAAATGTCTTGTAGGCTTGCTGAACCTGGCGAGACCGAGATTTGTACCCTGGCCAGTAGCTTCCTTACAGTACATAGACACATATGTGGGTACATATGTATCTACATCCCAACAAGACGATGACCACAGAGCAGAGTACATTGTGCTACATTGTACAGAACACCAATGTCAGCGTTTTACCAGGGTGCAGAAACATCAACATCAGCGACCACTTTAGACGTCAATTCAGCAGTCTTGGACCCACCAATGAGAATGAAGGGGACACAATAAAGATATGAACGGAGCGGAAGCTCCGATGAATAAATCAAGTTGAATATGTATATACTAGCGGGTATAGCCCGGCCTTGCCCGTGGCACGTATGTTATAAAATCAATGTTCTCAAAAAGCTTTGAAAATGATTTTGAAACTGAGCGGACGGTAAGCAAACTACTTTCATATAAAAGTTTTCCACCCTTTTACAACTGCTGCAAGTGGAATTTCCCAAATCGCTGAAACACGTACTCATCATATTATTAAGTAGAGCTTTGAAAGTAAGTTTGATGCAAATCTGACTAAACTTAAAATTCACCAAAACAATTTTAAAATTGTACTTTCCACCGAAAGAGTTTACATTTTACGAAATATGTGAAACACGTCTCAAATGATTTCTTATGTAGATCCTTGGAAATGAATTTGACCGCGAAACGTCATCCACCAAACCTTTGACCCCCATTTCCACCAAGGAGGAATACATTTTTGGAAAAGTGTGAAACACCCCTCAAATGAATTTGAACAAAGAGCTTTGAAATTGAGATTGAGGCCAATCGGAAGGTAAACAAAAAAGTTTCATACAAACGTTTTTCGCGATTTTTCCATTCTTGCGGGTGGAATTTCCCAAATCGCTAGCACACGTATTCATAGAGTTATTATGTAGAGCTCTGAAAATAAGTTTGAGGTAAATCGGACAAAACTTAAAACTGCACCAAAAAAATCTTAGAATCGCATTCCTACCGAGGATGCTTTGATTCTGCGAAAAATGTGAAGCACGTCTCAAATGATTTTTCATATAGATCCTTGAAAATGAATTTGAGCGCGAAACGTCATCCACCAAATCTTTGACCCCCATTTCCATCAAGGAGAAATACATTTTTGGAAAAGTGTGCAACACCCCTCAAATGAATTTGAGCAAAGAACTTTGAAATTGAGTTTGAGGCCAATCGGATGATTAACAAAAAAGTTTCATACAAACGTTTTTCGCAATTTTACTTACTTGCGGGTAGAATTTCCCGAAATCCCGCCTTAACGTGCACCTTCATCACATAAGGTAACTACAGTGAAAATTTCAGCTTCCTAGCTCTTACGGTTTGGGTTGTGCGTTGCTCACCAATCAGTCAGTCAGTCAGGACAAAAGTTTTTTATATAGAGAAATAAAGTATGCGGCACTTTGTCGCATACAATAAAAAAAATACATTAAACAAGCCCAGAGCGACTTTAATCTTTATATATTGGCTCTGGATCAAATTACGCAGCGCAGTTCACTAGCCTCTAGCTGACCGTTTATGCACATCCCACGCTCCGTCTGCATTTCATGAGCAACATATATGCTCACTAACACAGGCATATGCAAGCTATTCACTCTCCCTCTCTTTGTAGATGTTAACCAATAACAGCATAAGTATATACATGTATCCATAGGCTAAGTGTATTATATATTTACTTTGAATAAAGACAGTTTTAAAACCGAAGTCAATCAGCACTGACGTGCTTATGTTGTTATTGAAATACATTTTATACATGTCGACCGTGACTAAGGTCAAAACAGACCTGGACATGAAACAACAGCAGCAGCAACGGTAGAAACAACAACAACAACAACAGCAACGGCAATACCTGCAACAACAACACCAAGCAACAGCCGCATGGATGCAAAAATTAAACCAAACGAGAAAGAAAGGCTATCTTCGGCACGCCGAAGATCTAATACCCTTGCAGACCCAACCTTGTTAATGGTTAATGCCGAGTTTGGTGAAGGTATCTTGATAAACAAATAAGGCTTTTAATTAAAAACCTAGTTTTCGACCGATCGTTCCTATGGCAGATATATGATATAGTAGTCTGATGTAAATAAGATTTTGCATATGTATGAGGTGCATAGTAAAACTAATAAATGCCGAGTTTGGTCAAGATATCTTGAAAAACAAAATGTTTTTTCATACAAAAACTTAATTTTCGACCGATCGTTCCTATGGCAGCTATATGATATAGTGGTCCGATCCAGCTGGTTTTGTCATTTGTGCTGCGTGCAACAGAAAAAGGGACTTCTGCAAAGTTTCATTAAGATAGCTTTAAAACTGAGAGTCTAGTTCGCATATACATGGCTATATCGACTCGGCTGTTGATGCTGATCAAGAATATATATACTTTATGGGGTCGGAGATGTCTCCTTCTATGCGTTACACATTTCACGACAAAATTGTAATACCCTCTGTAAGGGTATAAAAATATCATTACAACAAAATACATACGTCGAGGGAAATTAATCTGGTAGAGGAATCAATAAGTATACTGAGTGAGTAAGGTGTTTTAAAAAGTGTTCGCAAATGTCCATATGCATCACATTAGATGAGTATAGGGCATGAGGATTAACAGCCACTGCCCCGGCTGTCAATCAAGAAAGCGTTGGAAATAAAAAACAAAGAAATCAAGGCGGCATATGAACAGCTGCGTATTAAAAAACGCAAAGCTGAAATATGCCAGCTATTATATAATAGCAACAAGCCCCCGACTTGGGAAAACGCGAACAGACTAGCAAGAGAGCTAGATTTCCTCACAGAAGAAGCAAAGCGAGTAAAACACAAAAACACCTTCTCCTCAATACATTAAAACAATTAATAATCACACAAAACTTCCACCGCCAGAAAAAAATCAGCTGCCCAAACCAACAAAGAAGTGCCCTGACGACTGCGCTGAACCACTGTACACCCCGGCCTGACCGCTCCAAGGCAGCCAAATAAAAAAAAACAAGAGGTTCTAGTCGGAAGCTCCCGACTAGGGAATACCCTGAACCCTCTTATTCCAACACCAAATGCAGTTCGCGCAAAGAGCTCGATTGAAGTAATAAAGATAAATTAAAAAAAAAAAAAGTTCCCTTGGCTGGGTTCGCAACTGACCGTATTACTTGCTGACGACTCTACTCAGCATACAAACCAGCAAAAAAAAAAAAAAATAGTTTCCCCGGTAGGGCTCGAACTCGCGACAGACCGCAACACTTGCTATGCCTCTACTCAACAGCCACACCAATAATTAAGAATTATTGAGAAAAAACCGAACTAAGGGAGCATTACAGAAAAAAATCGCAATCACAATGCTGTTAGAATGCGAAAGAATGCGAAGAAGACGCGCATGAATGTGTGTGTACACTTGATGTTTTCGCTAGCTGTGCCGTCCAATTGCGCAGTTACATATAACTTTGGTTTTCTCTTAACCGATCTTAATGAAATTTTCAACAGTATATATTATTGTACCATAGAATATTTTTGTATTCTCAAAAAGTCAATTGCATTAAAATTGTGGGTTAGATTGGTTGGCAATATAAGTTGGGCTACTAACTAAATTTATAGCTCTACGGTGCTATCGGGGAGGTGGAGATAGGTATAAAATTAAAGATACTTTATATATATATACTATTCTAGAAGCTACATGTCAAGTTTGGTGACTCTAGCTCTTAATATTTACCAAAATTGATAAAAAAAAACAGTATGTCGATATCGATTTTTATCGATTGCTTGGAAAGGAGTAAGTTATCGATATCGGAAACAAACTCGATCTGCGCAGGCACTAGGAGGACCTACAGCTAAAATTTCAAGTCTCTAGCTCTCATAGGTTCTGAGATCCTTGCGTTCATACATACGGACGGACGGACGGACGGACAGACAGACGGGCATGGCTAGATCGACTCGGCTATTAATGCTGATCAAGAATATATATACTTTATGGGGTCGGAGATGCTTCCTTCTGCCTGTTACATACATTTGGATTTTGCACAAAAACATAATACCCCTATTACCCATTTTTAATGGGTTCAGGGTATAAAAATGAAGAAATTTATGAAAGTAATCTAAAAAGAAATATATAAAATTAGACATGCACATTTCGTATTTGTATGGGCACTCCAAAAATTAAAAAATGAAATTTTTTAAATTAATATAAAATAAAAAAAAAAAACAGAAATAAATGACCCGTTAGCTTTATTAGGTGTTTCAACAATTATGTACATAAATTAGTCATGATTGAAGACAAAATTAACATACAACGACTATACAGACTTTTGTATGCGACAAATTACAAATTATGCAAAGGCATAGGGAATTCATATCAGTATATGAGTTCGAATACGAATATATAAAAAAAATACGACACAGCCCACTCTATTCATGATCTAAAATAGAGTGTGGAATAATCTTGTCGACCTTACCCTACGTCAAAATAAAAACAATTATTGACGATCATCCAATTCTTGGGCTGACAACAATTGTCTAAGTACGTCTGCATAGGTAGTATCAAAAAATACAATAATCATATATAGGAAAATGGAGGGAAAACAATCAAAGGCAGATGATAGGACTGCCAATGTAATTAACGTAGTTGATGTTTGTAGACACCACTCCCCATTTGCAGTTAACAAGCATACTGCTAACAATACTCATTGTAATAGCCTCAGCTAACATCCTTCTGAAGATTTATCTTCTCCATGAAAAATCAATGAGGAATCGTTACATGAGTCGAGCCAATGACTTAGACAAGGTCTAAGCCGCTGCTTAAATACAAATTTGAATATTCCAGATATAGACGCACTCATTGCGCTTACGTATTGAGATGAGCCAGAACTTCGTACTTAAGCACTAAACGTGCTGCGACTAATAAATGGAATGGATGGCAACTAGACTAAAAGATGTGCATTTAACACAGACAACTGATGTATTAAGCACGGTAAGAAAAAACATTAGAATTTCGGAAAGGCATACTATAACAATATTCCCTCAAAATTCACGAAACTTGATAAGCGATGAAAAAACAATCGCCGAAATATTATCAAAATTATCAAGAACGGTAAAAGGAGAATCAGTCGAAGTACTATCAGCTAAACTCCCAAACCTTCAGCAAAAGACAAAACTGCCAGCATTTATACACAAGAAGTTGAGCAACTGGCAAAAGCTCTGGCAGGTGCTTATATTAATGATGGCTTAAATTCAGATTTAGCAACCACATATAGCACAGCCCAAGCCGAAAAAGCTATGACAAAGAACTGCGCTATAGATAAGGTAGAACTTATCATGCAGGCAGGCACATTCCATAACATGAATGATGCCATATCAAAATTTGTTGATAGTTGCACAGAAGCAACCGGTCAAACTAATACTGTCCTTTATTACCAAAATAACTCTCATCGTGGTGGAAACCGCGGCAGAGGTAATTATAGAGGCCGACCATACAACAGAGGCGGCTACAATAATAACAATAGAGGACAGGGTCAAAATAGAGGAAACTCTAGAGGCCATGGCAACTCGAACCGAGGCCACAACAATAACAACAGAAACAAGGTTAGGGTAGCCTGAAATAATTCGGGAAACCAACAACCCCCTTACGATACACAGAACTAATAAATGTTCATTCAATAAACTTCAATCTCAATATTTTTGTCTCCTTATAATGTAGAATCAGGAAAAAAACTGGTATTTTTAGTAGATACAGGTGCAGATATCTCAATTTTAAAAGAAGATTCCGATGTCTTCAAACGATATCCAGTTGAATAACACTATAGACATTCAAGGTATAGGTTAAGGAATCATAAAATCCAAAGGGCTCGCCCCAATTGAGCTACAAGCAGACAACTATATAATTCCTCACAATTTTCATATAGTCGATGCAAATTTCGTTATACCGTGTGACGGAATAATACGTATTGATTTTATTAAAGGTCTTAATTGCAAAATAGACCTAGAACCGTCCGAAGATTGGTTTATAATAAGTCCAAGCAATATAAATGTCCAAATTTATGTTCCAATAACATTCAGTTCTGGTAACAATTCATTACTTCTACCTGCAAACACAAAAGAATACTTTTGTCCGATTTCTTAATACGACCAATAAAACAATTTAACTTTCCAACACAATTTAAACCACAATTAATAGAACTATGCTCTAAGTATAGTGATGTATTCGGAGTTGAAACCAAATCAATAATAACAAATAATTTTTATAAACAAACATTGAGATTTAAGGATACTGAACCCATTAATATTAAAAACTATCGAAGCCCGCATAATCAGGTAGAAGAAATTCAAAAACAAGTAGGCAAATTAATCTCCGACAAAATTTTCGAACCATCAGTTTCAGAATATAATAGCCCACTTTTACTCGTTCCAAAGAAAGCACTTCCAGGCTCAGAAGATAAGAAAGAAATGGTGATTAGTAATTGACTATCGTCAGATTAATAAAAAACTGTTGTCTGATAAATTTCCACTACCCAGAATTGACGATATTTTAGATCAACTAGGTAAAGCAAAATATTTTCCATGCCTTGACTTAATGTCAGGCTTTCACCAAATTGAACTTGAAGAAAGTTCAAGAAATATGACGTCTTTTTCAACGAGCAATAGCTCATATCGCTTTACGCGATTACCTTTTGGTTTAAAAATAGCGCCAAATTCATTTCAGAGAATGATGACTTTTGCATTTTCTGGACTCGAACCTTCTCAAGCATTCCTTTACATGGATGATCTAATAGTAATAGGTTGTTCCGAAAAACATATGCTTAAAAACTTAACTGATGTTTTTAGGAAATGTAGGAAATACAATCTGAAGTTACATCCTGAAAAATGTTCATTTTTTATGCATGAAGTCACATTTCTGGAACACAGGTGCACCGATAAAGGAATCTTGCCAGACGACAAAAAATACGACGTCATTAAAAACTATCCAGTCCCACACGATGCGGACAGCGCTCGAAGATTCGTTGCATTCTGCAATTATTACACTCATTTTATACTACATTTTGCCGACTATTCTCGTCACGTAACAAGATTATGTAAAAAAGATGTTAAGTTCGAATGGACATCCGACTGCCAACATGCGTTCGATCATCGCAAATCGGCAATAATAATCTCAATATTATTACAATACCCAGATTTCAGCAAAGAATTTTGCATAATAACTGATGCAAGTAAGCAAGCTTGTGGAGCGGTTTTAACTCAAAACCATAATGGACTCCAACTTCCAGTTGTAACGCATCCAGATCATTCAATAAGGGAGAAAGTAATAAAAGTACGACGGGACTGGAATTAACAGCAATTCATTGGGCAATAACACATTTCAGACCATATATTTATGGTAGACATTTCACTGTCAAAACAGATCATAGACCACTTAGATATTTATTTTTAATGGTCAATCCAAGTTCCAAATAAACACGTATGAGGCTTGAGTTAGAGGAATATAATTTTACGGTAGAGTATCTAAAGGGTAAAGATAGCTATGTAGGTGCTGCGTTATCAAGAATAACCATCAAAGAACTAAAAGATTTACAAGTTAAAGTCCTGAAAGTCACTACCAAACACCAAAGTAAACTGAAAAACTCCTGCGCAGGAAAAGATCATGTAGATTTGCCTATGCAAACTCTTGACTTCGCTTCTTAGCCCAACGTATATGAAGTCATTTGTAATGACGAAGTACGGAAAGTAGTGGCCTTGCTTATATTAAATAATATATGTTTCTTCAAACATGGAAGGAAAGTTATAGCAAGAAGTGATGTTAGCGATCTGTACACCAATGGAACATTTGACTTAGGTCAGTTTTTCCGAAGGCTTGAAAAAGAAGCCGGTATACATGAGATCAGCCAACTCAAATGGGCAACAAAACATTAAAATCATTAAGAGTAGCGCTACTCAAGCCGGTGACCACAATAGAAAATGAAAAAGATCAAGAAGCGATACTGTTTACATATCATGACGATTCAATACAAGCAGGTCACACTGGCATTTCAAGAACGATAGCTAAAATAAAAAGACACTACTACTGGAAAAATATGACACGTCATATAACCAAATACATACGTAGATGTCCTAAATGCCAAAAGTCTAAAACGACGACCCATACAAAAACACCTTTTGACAATTACAGAAACGCCGATAAATGCGTTGGATAGAGTGATAGTGGACACTATAGGTCCACTACCAAAATCCGAAAATGGAAACGAATATGCAATTACAATGATATGCGATTTAACAAAATATCTTGTAGCTATTTCAGTACAAAATAAATCGGCTAAGACAGTTGCAAAAGCAATATTTGAATCTTTTATACTAAAGTTCGGTCCAATGAAGACGTTCATTTCAGACATGTGAACTGAGTATAAAAATTCTATTATAAATTACCTGTGCAAATACCTAAAGATAGACAATTAAACGTCTACAGCACACCACCACCAGACAGTTGGAACAGTAGAAAGATATCATAGAACGTTCAACGAATACATACGTTCTTATATATCGGTTGATAAAACTGATTGGGATGTATGGCTCCAATATTTTGTTTACTGTTTCAACACGACCCCCTCTATGGCACACAATTATTGTCCATATGAGTTAGTTTTCGGCAAACAAAGCAACTTGCCAATATATTTTAATAAAATAGATAATATTGATCCTATATATAATATAGATGATTACGCTAAGGAAACAAAGTTTAGACAAGAACACGCCTATAAAGGAGCTAGAATAATGTTAGAAAAACATAAGACAAAAAATAAAGAATATTATGATAATAAGGTTATCGACTTTAAATTAAAAGTAGGAGATAAGGTTTTATTAGGAAACGATACTGGACATAAATTAGACACAGTTTATTTAGGCCCCTATGAAGTAATAGAAATAGAGGATAGAGATAATATAGTAATAACAGATACTAGAAACAAAAAACAAAAAGTACATAAGGATAGGCTAAAAAATTTTTAATACATAATCATTTTTGTAGTATGGTCTACACAAACAAGAACTAAAAAAAGAAAAAAAAATATATATATATTCTATACATATATAACCACATAAATATAACATTTTTAGATAAAACATTTATTACTTTCAAAAATGTTCATTAATAAAAATAAAAAAAAAAACCTTTTATTTTTCTTATTATTATTAACTTGACAATCCATTTTATTTTTATTTTTAAATTTTAAAAAAAAAAAAAAAAAGGAAAAAAAAAAAAAAAAAAAAAAAAAATATTTTAAAAAAAATTTTTTTTTTTTTTAAAAAAAAATAAAAAATATTTTGTGTGGGGGGGGGGGGTGTGAAAAAAGGGAAATAAGTGGGGGGGGTGGGGAAAGAAGGGGGAATATAATGGGGATATAATTGGAAAAAGGAAAATGGTCAATCCAAGTTCCAAATTAACACGTATGCGGCTCGAATTAGAAGAATACGATGTCACAGTAGAGTATCTAAAGGGTAAAGATAACTATGTAGCTGATGCGTTATCAAGAATAACCATCAAAGAACTAAAAGATTTACAAATTAAAGTTCTGAAAGTCACTACCAGGCACCAAAGTAAACAGAAAAACTCCTGCGCAGGAAAAGATCAAGTAGATTTGCCTATGCAAACTCTTGAGAACGCTTCTAAGCCCAACGTATATGAAGTCATTTGTAATGACGAAGTACGAAAAGTAGTGGCCTTGCTTATATATGTTATATATGCTATATGTTTCTTTAAACATGGAAGGAAAGTTATAGCAAGAATTGAAGTTAGCGATCTGTACACCAATGGAACATTTGACTTAGGTCAGTTTTTCCAAAGGCTTGAAAAAGAAGCCGGTATACATGAGATTAGCCAACTCAAACTGGCACCGAGCGAAAAGATATTTGAATTAATTTCAATTGAATCTTTTAAAAATATGGGCAACAAAACATTAAAATCATTAAGAGTAGCACTACTCAAGCCGGTGACCATAATAGTAAATGAAAAAGATCAAGAAGCGATATTGTTTACTTATTATGACGATCCAATACAAGGAGGTCATACTGACATTTCAAGAACGATAGCTAAAATAAAAAGACACTACTACTGGAAAAATATGACACGTCATATAACCAAATACGTACGTAGATGTCCTAAATGCCAAAATTCGAAAACGACGACCCATACAAAAACACCTCTAACAATTACAGAAACGCCGATAAATGCGTTCGATAGAGTGATAAAGGACACTATAAGTCCACTACCAAAATCTGAAAATGGAAACGAATATGCAATTACAATGATATGCGATTTAACAAAATATCAGTACCAAACAAATCCGCTAAGACAGTTGCAAAAGCAATATTTGAATCTTTTATATTGAAGTTCGGTCCAATGAAGACGTTCATTTCGGACATGGGAACTGAATATAAAAATTCTTTTATAAATGACCTGGGCAAATACCTAAAGATAGACAATTTAACGTCTACAGCACACCACCACCAGACAGTTGGAACAGTAGAAAGAAGTCATAGAACTTTCAACGAATACATACGTTTTTATATATCGGTTGATAAAACTGATTGGGATGTATGGCTCCAAAATTTTGTTTACTGTTTCAACACGACCCCCTCTATGGCACACAATTATTGCCCATATGAGTTAGTTTTCGGCAAACAAAGCAACTTGCCAAAATATTTTAATAAAATAGATAATATTGATCCTATATATAATATAGATGATTACTCTAAGGAAACAAAGTTTAGACTAGAACACGCCTATAAAAGAGCTAGAATAATGTTAGAAAAACATAAGGCAGAAAAATAAAGAATATTATGATAATAAGGTAATCGACTTTAAATTAAAAGTAGGAGATAAGGTTTTATTAGAAAACGATACTGGACATAAATTAGAACCAGTTTATTTAGGCCCCTATGAAGTAATAGAAATAGAGGATAGAGATAATATAGTAATAACAGATACTAGAAACAAAAAACAAAAAGTACATAAGGATAGGCTAAAAAATTTTTAATACATAATCAGTTTTGTAGTATGGCCTACAAACACGAAAAAGAACTACAAAAAAAAAAAATATATATATATATATATTCTATACATATATAACCACATAAATATAACATTTTTAGATAAAACATTAATTACTTTCAAAAAGGCTCATTAATAAAAATCATCTCAAAATAATAAACCTTTTATTATTCTTATTATTATTAACTTGAGCAATACACTTACATTTTTTCATTTTATACATTTTAAATTTCAAAAAATAAATATACAAAATGCCCTGATCAGCCAAAAGAAAACAAAAAAAAATAATATATATTTATAAACAAATTTTTATATTTTTTTTTAAAACTTTAACACTTTCAAAAGAATATACAATCAATTAAAAATAACTAACATATATTACGTTATTCCTCTTAAAGGGGAGTTGTAGTGTGTATATGCCTTAAAAGAACACCCTATATACAAATATAAAGTATGCGGCACTTTGTCGCATACAATAACAATTATACATTAAACAAGCCCAGAGCCACTTTATATATTGGCTCTGGATCATATGAAGCAGGCAGTTCACTAGCCTCTCAAGCTGACCGTTTATGCTTACGCTACATATCCCAACGTGCTTCTGCTATTCATTGGCACGAAACAGTAGCAGCAGCAGAAGAAGCAGCCTAATTTAAGATTAAAATAAAGTTTTATATACACTGTAATGACGCCCACTATGTTGTGTGCGTTAAGGTAAAGTACAACCTAAAAAGTTGTACGACCTATTAGAGAGGAGATCACTGCGTTGATCGAAGTAGGATTATATAGTAGACCCAAAGAAAACACAAAGGCCTTCTGCCAAAATATAAGATAAAGATAAGTAACCCAAATTTCCATAAATAAAAAAAAAAAAATCTACAGAGATAACATTAATAAACATGAAGAAATTTATGAAAATAATTTAAAACGAAATAGATAAAAGTGGACATGTACATTTCGTATTTGTATGGGCACTCCAAAAATTGAAAAATAAAATTTTTTTGAATTAAAAAAAAAAAAAAAAAACAAAACTATGACAGAAATAAATGCCTCTTTAAGTTAGTCATGATTGAAGACAAAATTAACAAAGTATACAACGACTATACAGACTTTTGTATGCGAGCCCTACAAATTTTGCAAAGGCATAGAGAATTCATATCAGTATATGAGTTCGAATCCGAATATATAGAAAAATACGACACAGCAACAAGCCCACTCTATTCATGTTCTAAAATAGAGTGTGGAATAATCTTGTCGACCTTACCCTACGTCAAAATAAAAACAATTATTGACGAGCATCCAATTCTTGGGCCAACAACAATTGTCTTAGTACGTCTTCATAGGTAGTATCAAAAAATACAATAATCATATATAGGAAAATGGGGGGAAAACAATCAAAGGCAGATGAT
This sequence comes from Drosophila ezoana, assembly GCA_035045725.1. Lineage (NCBI taxonomy): Eukaryota > Metazoa > Arthropoda > Insecta > Diptera > Drosophilidae > Drosophila > Drosophila ezoana. Next base: position 15,181 of record JAWNOU010000099.1, read on the forward strand.
AACACTGTCAATGTAGTAAACGTAGTTGAAGTTGTAGACACCACTCCCCATGTGCAGCTAACATACATACTGCTAACAATACTCATTGTAATAGCCTCAGTTAATATCCTTCTGAAGATTTATCTTCTCCATAAAAAATCACTGAGGAAGCGTTACATGAGTCGAGCCAACGACTTAGACAAGGTCTAAGGTCTATCAAAATTATCAAGAACGGTAAAAGGAGAATCAGTTGAAGTGCTATCAGCTAAACTCCTAAACCTTCAGCAAAAGAGCAAAACTGCCAACATTTATACACAAGAAGTTGAGCAACTGGCAAAAGCTCTGGCAGGTGCTTATATTAATGATGGCTTAAATACAAATATAGCACAGCCTAAGCCATAAAAGCTATGACAAAGAACTACTTCTATTTTTTTATAATAAGACCAAACAATACAAATGTCCAAATTTATGTTCCAATAACATACAGTTCTGGTAACAATTCAATACTTATACCAGCAAGATCAGAAGTTGTCCGAAAAATTGAAATAAACTCAAGTGAAGATAGTATATTCATTCCAAATCAGGAAATTCATCCTGGAATTTACGTTGCAAACACAGTTTCAACACTGAAAAAATACATTTGTCCGATTTCTTAATACAACCAATAAAGACCAATTAACTAATATAAATACTCTAAACTTTGAACCACTTTCAAACTACGACGTAGTTCAAACCACTCCAGAAAATAGAAAGAATACAGTACTAGCTCAATTAAGTAAAAACTTTCCAAATCAATTTAAACCACAATTAAAAGAATTATGCACCAAATATAGTGATGTATTCGGACTTGAAACCGAATCAATAACAACAAATAATTTTTATAAATAAAAATTGAGATTGAAGGATACTGAACCGATTTATATTAAAAACTATAAAAACAAGTAGGCAAATTAATCTCCAATAAAATTGTCGAACCATCAGTGTCAGAATACAATAGCCCACTTCTACTAGTCCCGAAGAAAGCACTTCCAGGCTCAGAAGATAATAAATGGCGATTAATTATTGACTATCGTCAGATAAATAAAAAACTGTTGTCCGATAAGTTTCCACTACCTAGAATTGATGATATTTTAGACCAACTAGGTAGAGCAAAATACTTTTCATGCCTTGACTTAATGTCAGGCTTTCACCAAATTAAACTTGAAGAGAGTTCAAGAAATATAACGTCTTTTTCAACAAGCAATGGCTCATATCGCTTTACGCGATTACCTTTTGGTTTAAAAATAGCGCCAAATTCATTTCAGAGAATGATGACTATTGCATTCTCTGGACTAGAACCTTCTCAAGCATTCCTTTATATGGATGATCTAATAGTTATAGGTTGTTCCGAAAAACATATGCTTAAAAACTTAACTGATGTTTTTGAGAAATGTAGGAAATACAACCTTAGGTTACATCCTGAAAAATGTTCATTTTTTATGCATGAAGTCACATTTCTGGGACACAAATGCACCGATAAAGGAATCTTGCCAGACGACAAAAAATTTGACGTCATTAAAACTAACCAGTCCCACACGATGCGGACAGCGCTAGACGTTTCGTTGCATTCTGCAATTATTACAGACGTTTTATAAAAAATTTTGCCGACTATTCTCGTCATATAACAAGATTATGTAAAAAGGATGTTAAGTTCGAATGGACAGCCGACTGCCAGCATGCATTCGAACATCTTAAATCGGCACTAATAAACCCAATATTATTACAATACCCAGATTTCAGCAAAGAATTTTGCATAATAACTGATGCAAGTAAGCAAGCTTGTGAAGCGGTTTTAACTCAAAACCATAATGGACTCCAACTCCCAATTGCTTATGCATCACGTTCATTTACTAAGGGAGAAAGTAATAAAAGTACAACAGAACAAGAATTAGCAGCAATTCATTGGGCAATAACACATTTCAGACCATATATTTATGGTAGACATTTCACTGTCAAAACAGATCATAGACCACTAACATATTTATTTTCAATGGTCAATCCAAGTTCCAAATTAACACGTATGCGGCTCGAATTAGAAGAATACGATTTCACAGTAGAGTATCTAAAGGGTAAAGATAACTATGTAGCTGATGCGTTATCAAGAATAACCATCAAAGAACTAAAAGATTTACAAATTAAAGTCCTGAAAGTCACTACCAGGCACCAAAGTGAACAGAAAAACTCCTGCGCAGGAAAAGATCAAGTAGATTTGCCTATGCAAACTCTTGAGAACGCTTCTAAGCCCAACGTATATGAAGTCATTTGTAATGACGAAGTACGAAAAGTAGTGGCCTTGCTTATATTAAATAATATATGTTTCTTTAAACATGGAAGGAAAGTTATAGCAAGAATTGAAGTTAGCGATCTGTACACCAATGGAACATTTGACTTAGGTCAGTTTTTCCAAAGGCTTGAAAAAGAAGCCGGTATACATGAGATCAGCCAACTCAAAGTGGCACCGAGCGAAAAGATATTTGATTTAATTTCAATTGAATCTTTTAAAAATATGGGCAACAAAACATTAAAATCATTAAGAGTAGCGCTACTCAAGCCGGTGACCTTATAGAAAATGAAAAAGATCAAGAAGCGATACTGTTTACATATCATGACGATCCAATACAAGGCGGTCATACTGGCATTTCAAGAACGAAAATAAAAATAAAATAAATAAATAAAATAAAAATAAATAATAATAAAATAAAAAGACACTACTACTGGAAAAATATGACACGTCATATAACCAAATACGTACGTAGATGTCCTAAATGCCAAAAGTCGAAAACGACGACCCATACAAAAACACCTCTAACAATTACAGAAACGCCGATAAATGCGTTCGATAGAGTGATAGTGGACACTATAGGTCCACTACCAAAATCCGAAAATGGAAAAGAATATCCAATTACAATGATATGCGATTTAACAAAATATCTTGTAGCTATTCCAGTTCCAAACAAATCCTCTAAGATAGTTGCAAAAGCAATATTTAAATCTTTTATACTGAAGTTCGGTCCAATGAAGACGTTCGTTTCGGACATGGGAACTGAATACCTAAAGATAGACAATTTAACGTCTACAGCACACCACCACCAGACAGTTGGAACAGTAGAAAGAAATCATAGAACTTTCAACGAATACATACGTTCTTATATATCGGTTGATAAAACTTATTGGGATGTATGGCTCCAATATTTTGTTTACTGTTTCAACACGACCCCCTCTATGGCACACAATTATTGTCCATATGAGTTAGTTTTCGGCAAACAAAGCAACTTGCCAATATATTTTAATAAAATAGATAATATTGATCCTATATATAATATAGATGATTACGCTAAGGAAACAAAGTTTAGACTAGAACACGCCTATAAAAGAGCTAGAATAATGTTAGAAAAACATAAGGCAAAAAATAAAGAATATTATGATAATAAGGTTATCGACTTTAAATTAAAAGTAGGATATAAGGTTTTATTAGGAAACGATACTGGACATAAATTAGAATCAGTTTATTTAGGCCCCTATGAAGTAATAGAAATAGAGGATAGAGATAATATAGTAATAACAGATACTAGAAACAAAAAACAAAAAGTACATAAGGATAGGCTAAAAAATTTTTAATACGATCATTTTTGTAGTATGGCCATACAAACACGAAAAAAAAAGAAAAAATAAATAAATATAAATATACATACAGTCTGTCAAGAATGAGTTTACACATTGACTAAAAATGCAAAATTTTAAGCTTATAACAATGAGAATGAACTATTTATTTCAGTATATTGTTTTATTTTTTTTTAATATGTTAACTTATCCCTCTTACTTAAATATGTAACAAAAAAGGTAAAATTAGGTAGCAAATTCAACGAAGTAAAACAAAAAAAGAAGTAACTCTACATTTTTTAGGTGTCAAGAAACTCTTTACACAAATAATAAAAAGTGACTTTATACTTAATTTATAGGAAAAAAATGATCGAAATTAAAGTTTAATATTTAGTATGTCCACCCTTAGCATTAATGACACATTGTAGTCGGGTTTTCATTGAGTGGATTAATTTTTTTAAGTCATAATTTGTCGGTAACTTTTGCCACTCATCTAAAATGAAGGCTTTAAGTTCCGACCTAGTTTTTGGCTGCCTTTTAGCCACTTTTTTCTTGAGAAAACACCATACATTTTCTATGGGATTTAAGTCTGGACTCTGGGCAGGTGTATCCATCACTTTTCCACAGTTAAAGAGAAGCCACATGCGCACCATATTCGCTTTGTGCTTAGGGTCATTGTCTTGATAAAATTTAAAACATGGCTTGTTATCTCTTATGAGCCCAAATTTAAGAGCAGTGTTCCACAAGTGGCTTTTCAAAATATTGAGATATTGATGCGCATCCATAGTGGTCTCAATAAATGCTAAGTCTCCAACTCCACTGCTTGAAATGCACCCCCAAATCATCACCGACAATTTTCCAAATTTAACAGTGGGTATTATGTTCTGTTTTTCCAACGAAGTTAACGGCTTCCGCCATACTCTACTAGGCCCATCATTGTAGTAAAGCATCATTTTTGTTTCATCACAAAATATGACGTTGTCCCAATAATCAATTGAATAAGAATTGTGCATATAGGCGAAGCACAATCGTTTTTCAATGTTTATTTTAGAAAGGAGCGGTTTTTTGCGCGCAGCTCTTGACTTGTAATTATTGCGAATTATGGCTTGCCTTACTGTTTCATGAGAAACCGCAACATCAAATTCATCCTTCAGCTCCCTGGCAAGAGCCCTGGTTGAGATCTGAGGATTTAGAGCCACCTTCCTCATCATTAAACGCTCTGTACGCTCCGCTATTTTAGGCTTAGGTCCACCTCCACTTTTGGGTTCCAACGAACCTTCATTTTCAATGCGATTTAAGACGTTGTATATAGTCTTCCGTGTAACAGAAAACATTGCTGATAGCTCAAGCACACTTTTTTCCCATCTGGTGGTTATAGAATATCAGCTGGACAACTTCAAACGATAATCTTTTGCCTGGCATCTTTTAAAAATCAAAAAGCTTCTCAAAACACGTGATATCATCAAAAATAATCGCCGAATGAAAATGAAATGCATTGAAAACAATGCAAAGCAAAGAATAGATAACGGTAAATGCACCGTTGTTCTTGGAATATTGAAAAAAAGGGAGAAGGAAAAGAATGTGTAAAGAGTTTCTTGACAGTAGTCAAACTGAGTCATTTTTGTATTTGTGTTTTTTTTTGTTTTCTTATTGTTAAAATTTTCTTTTGATGTTACTGTTTCATTAAAAATAGCACCACTAACTATAAATTCCCAAGAGCGAGTTCAAAATGTCAGGCGGGTGTTCATATTTTTAGTCTAATAGATGGAAAAGTATATTTTTATTCAATGTGTAAACTCATTCTTGACAGACTGTATATATTCTATACATATATAACCACGTATATATAACATTTTTAGATGAAACATTTGTTACATTCAAAAATGTTCGTTTATTTATAAATAAAAAAGTAAAAACAAAAAAAAACCCTTTTATTATTTTTATTATTATTAACTTGAGTAATACACTTACATTTTTACATTTTAAATATATATATATTTTATATATATAAATATATATAATTGTTTAGTTAGCTGGCTCGAGGTCCGGGTTTGTTTTAATAAAACAATGAAAACAATTTAATTGAGTTTTGCTTCCAATATATTTCGTTTGCGCATCGGCAAACCGTCTTCAGGGCACTAACACAAGGTACAAAAACAATTAACATTAAAATATATTAAATTAAACAATAAATTGACACATTTAACATACATTATTTTACACGTCTGCGCTTTATGACGTGGAGATTTAAACTAAATCTGTTTGGCTGCTCAATAGGTGTCTGTTCAAGAAAGCGCAATTTTCGGTGTCCGTCTTGTAGTTTAGTCGTTTGTTCGCTGGTGTGTTAATTATGTGTAGCACTTCTAATGTGTGTCGTTTGTTGTAGTGTTGTTCTTGTTGTAAGATTGTTGTTGCATCAAAACTTGGCGTGTGGCTGCTTCTCATACAATGGATCATTTGTGCTGTTTTCTGCATATAATTTTGGTGTCTTAATTTGAAGTCTGATTTATGTTGGGTTATCCTTGTTTTTAGTTTTGATTTTGTTGTGCCTATGTACACACTATTGCATTTGTTGTTATTTTCCCCAGCACATGGTATTTGGTAAATTACATTACTTTTGTCGGCCATAGGAATTTTTGCTTTAATCTTATTAAAGAATTTTTGTAACGTGTTCGTAGGTTTGTGTGCTACTTTTATTTCTTGGTTGTTGTAGCAATCCGAGTTCGTGAGGCGTTCTGATAGTCGTGGGACATATATTAGGGATTTGTATATTTTGTTAGGTTCTGTATGCTTTTCTGTTCCGATATGTTGTCTTTTTCATAATATTTTAATTACATTTTATGGGAAGTCATTTTTCGTTAAGAGTTTTAATTTCATGTATAGTTTCTTCGTGGTATAATGTGTCCGATATGTTAAGCATTCTTTTCATACAGCTTATTGCTGTATTGATTATCATACTCTTGGGGTGGTTTGAATTGAAGTTGAGTATTCGTCCGGAGGCTATGGGTTTCTTATACCAATTAATTTTGAGTGTGTTGTCCAATCTAATTACTAAAGAGTCTAAAAATGGTAGTTTCCCGTCTTTTTCTAATTCAATTGTGAATTTTGATGTGTCTATGGAAGGAGTTCAATTCTTTCAGAATCTTCTGTGCATCTGTTTTGTCCGTTATGGCAAACAGGTCATCTACATATTTGGTCAAAAGTCTTGGTTTTATTGTCAATTTTTCCGTCACGTTGTCTAATAGTTCCTCCATTACTATATCTGCGATTACTGGGGAGGCTGGTGATCCCATTAGCATTCCTTTTAGTAGTAATATCTGCTTTCTTGTATGCAAAATTTAACTATGTCCATAAATAGTTGTTAAGATATACTTGTGTGTTCTTCTAACTTGTCCCTTTTTGGTCTTATTGTGTCAAGTGCTAATTCCATTGGTATGCTGGAAACAAGGATACTACGTCAAACGATACCAATGTTTCGTCTTTCCTAATGTGGGAATTGTTAACTCAGTCTTTAAAATCCCGCGTTCTTTATGTTGTATTTTAAGTCCACTGTCAGATTTCTTAATATTTTAATAATATATTTGCACAGCCCGTAAGAAGGAGATCCGATGGAGGAGCATATTGGCCTCAGTGGTGTTCCTTCTTTATGTATCTTCGGCAGTCCATATATCCTCGGAGGTACCGATGTTTTCGTAGTCATCTTATTTCTTGCGTCCTTTGAAATAAGACCCGTCTTGAATAATTTAGCCACGAAGTTATTATTCTTTGTCTGTAGTCTTGATGTCGGATCCTGTCTTAGTGTTCTATACGCGTATAAGTCGTCTAAAATATTTGTCATTTTATTTTTGTAATCGTCCACATTCATTGCTACGGTTTTGATACATTTATCTGATGATAAGATTTTTATATTATTATGTTCTTTTAAGAATTTACGTGTCTGTTCCACTGTGTCAATATTGCTCGATCCCTAGTGTTTTGATTATTCTTCGATTTATGCTCTTTAACCAATAGAGAGAATTTGGTGCGCGCCGCCTCTAGTGTTTCTTTTTATACCCTGAACCCATTGAAAATAGATAAAAAGGGTATATTGTATTTGTGCAAAGTGCAAATGTATGTGACAGGCAGAAGGAAGCATCTCCGACCCCATTAAGTATATATATTCTTGATCAGCATCGATGGCCGAGTCGATCTAGCCATGTCCGTCTGTCTGTCCGTCCGTCCGTCCGTCTGTCCGTTAGTCCGTTAGTCCGTCCGTCCTTCCGTCCGTCCGTCCGTATGTATGAACGCAAGGATCTCAGAACCTATAAGAGCTAGAGACTTGAAATTTTAGCTGTAGGTCCTCCAGGTGCCCGCGCAGCTCGAGTTTGTTTCCGATAATAATAAACGATAACTTGCCCCGTTTCTAAGTAATCGATAAAAATGTATATCGAAATCCTGTTTTTTAAGCAATTTTGGTAAATAATAAGAGCTAGAGTTACCAAACTTGACATGTAGCTTCTAGAATAGTATATATATATCAAGTATCTTTAATTTTATACCTTTCGCCACCTCCCCGCTACTCTCTATCTATTAGCGCGAGCTGCATTTGGTGTTGGAATAAGAGGGTTTAGGGTATCCCTTAGTCGGGAGCTCCCGACTAGAACCTCTTACTTGTTCTTTTATTGTTTGAGCTAACTCTTCACCGTCTGCAATGTATTTTAAGAGAGGAAACCTTCTTTTATTGATCGGGAGAGCGAACTTCGGCCCTTTTGCGAGTAATGCTTCTATGTTTGGCGGGAATTCTATTATTTATTATTTGTATATTTTGTTTTCTATGTTTCTCTCGTTTTCAAAAAACGTTTTGGCGTCATCTGTGGTCATCAGTTGTTTTATGTTTGTTTTTGCTGATTCCATATGTTTTGTTTGTTTTTGTAATAGGTTGTGTTTGTGTTTTATAAGTAACTAAGTATTTTGGTGTGGTAAAAGTGTGTGTGTCTAGTCAATGCGCTAAATATGTCAGGGTGGGTTTTGTTGGCACTCGTCAGTATGGGCAAATGTTTTGTCAAGTTTTTTATAAAGTTAGGTATTAAGGTTCGATTTCCTACATTTTAACAAAAATTAACAAGCTGGATTTAAGTTTGTTTAATTTTACCAATGTCAGTTGGAATTGGTTGATTGTTCTTTTTGAATCCTTATATTTAGTTTTTATTTTTGCGTAGCTCCTGTTTGCTGCTATGCATACGGCATGCCTTCCGTTGATATATAATGATGGTTTTGGCAACCTTTCCATTTTATAATTGTTTAGTTGGCTGGCTCGAGGTCCGGGTTTGTTTTAATAAAACAATGAAAACAATTTTATTGATTTTTGCTTCCAATATATTTCGGTTGCGCATCGGCAAACCGTCTTCAGGGCACTAACACAAGGTACAAAAAACAATTAACATTAAAATATATTAAATTAAACAATAAATTGACACATTTAACATACATTATTTTACACGTCTGCGCTTTATGACGTGGAGATTTAAACTGAGTCTGTTTGGCTGCTCAATAGGTGTCTGTACAAGTCTTGTAGTTTAGTCGTTTGTTCGTTGGTGTGTTAATTATGTGTAGCATTTCTAATGCGTGCCGTTTGTTGTAGTGTTGTTCTTGTTGTAAGATTGTTGTTGCATCAAAACTTGGCGTGTGGCTGCTTCTCATACAATGGATCATTTGTGCTGTTTTCTGCATATTATTTTGATGTCTTAATTTGAAGTCTGATTTATGTTGGGTAATCCTTGTTTTTAGTTTTGATTTTGTTGTGCCTATGTACACACTATTGCATTTGTTGTTATTTTCCCCAGCACATGGTATTTGGTAAATTACATTACTTTTGTCGGCCATAGGAATTTTTGCTTTAATCTTATTAAAGAATTTTTGTAACGTGTTCGTAGGTTTGTGTGCTACTTTTATTTCTTGGTTGTTGTAGCAATCCGAGCTCGTGAGGTGTCGTGGGAAATATATTAGGGATTTGTATATTTTGTTAGGTTCTGTATGCTTTTCTGTTCCCATATGTCGTCTTTTTAATAATGTCTTAATTACATTTTGTGGGAAGTCATTTTTTTAATTTCATGTATAGTTTCTTCGTGGTATATGTCCGATATGTTAAGCATTCTTTTCATACAGCTTATTGCTGTATTGTTAGAATAAGTGCATAGTTTGGGCAAGGAGGCCAGTTCAAATTTGAATTTAACCGCCGGCCGCTGCAGCAACCGTACGTTGCTGATCGTCTGCCCAACACTGCCTGCGAGAGCGCAGCTTCGATTCGGCGGCGAAGAGCGAAAGCTTCGAAGCGAAGTTGCGAAAGCTCGCGGCGAAGTTGAGCGGCCGAGGCAAGCGCATGGCTCGCTAGCGAGTGAGCCGGCACTTTTGGAATAACGGTCAGGGTGAGTAGACGTGCCGAAAAGGAGTGCGAGCAAAAACGGTGGAGTGTACAGCGGAGTGCTAGGGCTCCAAGACAGTGCGGCAGGGCCAGAGTCTAGGAAGTTCAGTAGGGTAAAGCATTACGAAGTTAGTAAATAAAGTGAATGCAGTCGCTATAATTAAGTAAAATGTTAATCTTTGTATTCTCGGGCGGTCATACTTGTGCTAAACATCGGAAATAGCCGATGTTCACCCTTACCTAGGGGGGTAGTTGGTGCGTGGCTCCGGCCCGCTAGAATAGATAGCACGAGGCTACGGCCTGGTAGGATAGGTAGGATAGCAGTAGTGCGAGGTATACTTTGTTAAATACAATGAAGTGAACAACAAGATAAATGGACAAGGATTAAAGTGAATTAATTTTTTTTAATATTTTTTTTTGTGAGGTGAATGCAAGAAATATATAAAAGAAATAATAAGAATAAATATCTAAGAAAAGTAAAATAATAAGAAACAAAGGCAAAGACGAACAAAGACTAAAGTGAATGATGGTCAAAAGTTTAAAAGAGCTTTAAGTGCGTTTTTTATTATTTTTTTTGGTTCAAGTTTGTGAAATAGACGTAAAAACACAAAGGAATTGCCAGAAAAAAAAAGGAAGGAATATATAAAAAAAAAAACAAGAGAGCCAAAGACAAACGTGAAAGAAATAATACTACGGAACGAGAATTGCCCAGACACCGAACACGAAACTCGAGCGAGAGTCTACAAGAGTAGAAGTTGAGCCTAGAGTGAGTAGTAAAAACTCAGAATGGAGACAGGTAAGTGCCAAAATCCGGGTGTAGGCGTGCGCTGGAACCACCAGCGATAGATCGCCCACGAGTTCGAGCTGGAAAAGGAGGTGCAAGTGGAAGAGCTGCGTAAGCGGCTATCCACTTTGTGCAGGATGGCGGCCATATACCCGAAATTTGTGTTCGGATTGCCGAGCTAGAGGACCTAGAGGAGCGCGCCATTACGTACGGTATAGCCCTCGATCGATTGCCTCCGGCTATGAGCGAGGTATTCTGCGACCGGGCTGCTCGTTGGCTTTTAAGCAGTGAACTGAGGGATGTGCCATGGTCGGTGTTAAGGAGGGGTTTCTTGGAGTTTTTTCTACCACCACACTACTTCGAGAGGCTGGAAGACGAAATCCGATCCCGCCGGCAGCGTGAGGGGGAAGAATTTAAGGAATACCTAATAGAGCTGAGGGCTTTGATGCACCATGCCAGATATGAGACGGCGCAGGAGTTGCACCGGATATATGAGAATGCCGCCCCGAATACAGGCTTTACGTACGACGGCAAGATTTTTCCACCTTGTCCCAGCTGACTCAACTCGCTGTGGAGTACGAAACGATGATGAGATAGCGAGCGGAACACTCCGGAAGCAGGGCAGGGAGTCAGGTGGCCACGAGCTCAAATAGCGAGAAGTGGGGAAGGACGGTACAGCCCCCGGGGGGACACCTTAATCCATTCCGGTCTACTCCCAACGGATCCCAACGGATCCGAATCCTGGATAGACAAGTCTCCTCCCCGCCGGCAACGGCCCCTGCGGAAGTGGCCCACCAAATGATGAACCAAGAGGCCGCAACCGGCTACGATCCGCGACGTGCATGCCGCAGGTGCGCACAGGAGGGGCACTTTGCCAGGGAATGTCCCAATGCGCCCGTTGTGTTTTGTTGGGTATGTGGGCACCTGGTCAGAAGTGGTCATGCAGGCGGCACGCGGAAGTGTGCAAAAGAACGGAGGGATTAGGAGCAATGGCTCGAATCCATACGGGCACAGGGAATCAGGAGCGGCTGCCAGAGTCGAGCGATCAAGGAGCTCTATGTGGAGTCGGAGTGGTGCCTGGAGGAGGCGAGCCGCAGGGCAAGCCCAGCGTCGAAGAGGCAGAGTGGCCAGGATTTGGATCCGGAACTTAAGGAGTTCCTGGAGTCGGAACTGCATGTGTATCGACTATCAACAACTCAACGCGCATTCCGTCCCAGATGCTTATCCTGTTCCCAGGATTAATCACATATTTGAGCGGTTGCGTCACGCCCGGTTCATCTTCACCCTGGATTTGAAGCACGGGTACAGGCAGATACCGATGGCAGCCGATAGTCGGGAAAGTACGGCGTTCACAGTCCCAGGAAGAGGTCTTTTCCAGTGGCGGGTGATGCCATTTGACTTACACTCGGCGTGTGCGACCTTCCAGCGAGCCTTAGACACGGTCATTGGGCCTTCGCCTACCTAGACGACATCGTGGTAATTGGGACGACGAAGGAACAACATGTACAGAACTTGAGGGAGGTGTTCCGCCGGTTAAGGGCGGCTAATCTCAGGCTGAATAGGAAGAAGTGCAGTTTCTTCCGGTTGGTCTACCGAGGGGATGTCATTTGTGGGGAAGGAATACGTACCGATCCACAGAAGGTGGAGGCGATACGTAACCTGAGGGCCCCGACAAATTGTAAGGAGTTGCGGCAGTGTCTCGGGATGGCGTAATGGTATAGGCGCTTCGTTCCCAACATCGCGACTCAGGTACAGCCGCTAACAGCGCTCTTAAAGAAGGGGCGGAAATGGGCATGGGATCAAGAGCAGGAAGAGGAATTGCGTCAATTGAAGGACAGCTGACCGCCACCGAGAAAGAGTAACTGGCAATCGTTTGGTCGATACGGAAGCTGCGTTGCTACCTAGAGGGGTACCGGTTTGACGTGATAACGGATCATCTGGCCCTCAAGTGGTTTAATTCGATCGAGAGCCCGTCAGGAAGGAAGGAACTGCAACAATTCCAATTCGACTTTCACTACCGACGAGGGAAGCTCAACGTCGTGGCTGACGCACTATCAAGACATCCTCTAGAGACCTGTCAGCAAGCAGTGGTGGCCGAGCCACCCTGCAAATGGGTCGCGAGTATGCGTGCTAGGATCGCCGAAGAGCCAGCCAAGTTCCCGAAATACGCAGAAGAAAATGGGCAGCTATATAGGCATTTGGGCCACCGAACGGACGACGAAGATTACATTCCCTGGAAGCAATGTGTGGCCAGTGGTCAACGGCAGAGGGTATTGGCGGAATGCCATGATGCCCCCACGGCCGGCCAAGGCGTGAGGAAAACAGTGTCGTGGCCTTGCGCGGATTTCGTCGTGACCCTTCCACGGTCGAAACATGGCAACACCATGTTACTGGTGTTCCTTGATGCTTTCTCGAAATGGGTGGAGCTGGTCCCTCCCAGGAGAGCCACGGCGGCACACCTGCAAACAGCGCTCCGAGAGAGGATGCGCTACCTGCCGAAGGTTCCCGAGGAGGTTCTGGGCCCTCGAAGCGGGGAAGGGTGAGCACAGGGGAAGGCCCTGACGGTTACACCGAGCAAGCGCCGTCGATGCAGGAGCCGACGCCAGCCCAGTCCCGAGGGAACGTCGACACCGGCACAGAAAAGTCTTCGCTCCGAGACCGAGAAGCCCGGAGGCCCGCAGCTGCGCGTGCCGCGTTCAGCCCAGCCCTGGAAGGATAACCACAGTTGCGGAGCCATGAACATTCGTCGGGAAGGACATCCCGAACCCTGGCTGACCCCAATCTCAGTCTGCCAGATGGTCGTGGAAGAGCGGCGATTCGGAGACAAGGAGGCGACACCACCACTCGTGCCCATGGCCTGTGCCGGGGAGCCGATTTCCGGCTCTCAAGAAGATTTGGAGGAGGCGTGGTTCGGCCACGAGGTAGTGATGCCCGCACTCGTGCCCATAACACGTGCCGAAACACCAAATACTACTGCTCGGAGGGAATTAGAGGATGCGTGGTTCGGCCAAGAAAGTGAGACGCCGTTCGCAAAGGCATCCTTTGCCACTCGCCAGACGGGCATGGGCGAAGCGTGGTGAGTAGACGTGCCGAAAAGGAGTGCGAGCAAAAACGGTGGAGTGTGCAGCGGAGTGCTAGGGCTCCATGACAGTGCGGCAGGGCCAGAGTCTAGGAAGTTCAGTAGGGTAAAGCATAACGAAGTTAGTAAATAAAGTGAATGCAGTCGCTATAATTAAGTGAAATGTTAATCTTTGTATTCTCGGGCGGTCATACTTGTGCTAAACATCGGAAATAGCCGATGTTCACTTTAACCTAGGAGGGGTAGTGTAGTTGGTGCGTGGCCAAGGCCCGATAGTGTAGTTGGTGCGTGGCCAAGGCCCGATAGTGCAGTGGTGCGTGGCCGAGGCCCGATAGTGTAGTTGGTGCGTGGCCAAGGCCCGATGGTGTACTTGGTGAATAGATAGCACGAGGCTACGGCCTGGTAGGGTAGGTAGGATAGCAGTAGTGCGAGGTATACTTTGTTAAATACAATGAAGTGAACAACAAGAACAGACAAGTGCAATGCAACAAAAAGATAAATGGACAAGGATTAAAGTGAATTAATTTTTTTTAATATTTTTTTTTGTGAGGTGAATGCAAGAAATATATAAAAGAAATAATAAGAATAAATATCTAAGAAAAGTAAAATAATAAGAAACAAAGGCAAAGACGAACAAAGACTAAAGTGAATGATGGTCAAAAGTTTAAAAGAGCTTTAAGTGCGTTTTTTATTATTTTTTTTGGTTCAAGTTTGTGAAATAGACGTAAAAACACAAAAATATAAAGGAATTGCCAGAAAAAAAAAGGAAGGAATATATAAAAAAAAAAACAAGAGAGCCAAAGACAAACGTGAAAGAAATAATACTACGGAACGAGAATTGCCCAGACACCGAACACGAAACTCGAGCGAGAGTCTACAAGAGTTGAAGTTGAGCCTAGAGTGAGTAGTAAAAACTCAGAATGGAGACAGGTGAGTGCCAAAATCCGGGTGTAGGCGTGCGCTGGAACCACCAGCGACGCAAAGAAGAACTGGTGGCGATCGCCCACGAGTTCGAGCTGGAAAAGGAGATGCGCGTGGAAGAGCTGCGTAAGCGGCTATCCACTTTTGTGCAGGATGGCGGCCATATACCCGAAATTTGTGTTCGGCTTGCCGAGCTAGAATCTCAGACCGTCAAAACATTGTAGCCGCCTCCCTGGGGCACTCTACCCGACGTTGGCGGACGGCCGCGCCAAAAATCGGATCCAGACCTGAGGAGCTCGCAGCTGTACGAGCGTCTGCAGGTCCCGATCCCTAGTTTAGCCGTCACGGGTGCAGGGGAAACTCATGAGCTTAAAAGCAGCGGAGCTCGCCGGGCGACATCGGTCGACGTGGAGCTAGGGCGAAGCTCATACGACTCGAATAGTGGCCCTTATATTCCCCGGCCATATTCTCAGTCGGAGGCCAAGAGGCCGCAACCGGGTACGATCCGCGACGTGCATGCCGCAGGTGCGCACAGGAAGGGCACTTTGCCAGGGAATGTCCCAATGCGCCCGTTGTGTTTTGTTGGGTATGTGGGCACCTGGTCAGAAGTGGTCATGCAGGCGGCACGGCGGAAGTGTGCAAAAGAACGGAGGGATAAGGAGCAATGGCTCGAATCCACACGGGCACAGGGAATCAGGAGCGGCTGCCAGAGTCGAGCGATCCAGGAGCTCTATGTGGAGTCGGAGTGGTGCCTGGAGGAGGCGAGCCGCAGGGCAAGCCCAGCGTCGAAGAGGCAGAGTGGCCAGGATTTGGATCCGGAACTTAAGGAGTTCCTGGAGTCGGAACTGACACTCTTCAAGGGGCTGCAGGGAGTCTCACACTTCGCGGAGCACAGGATCAGGCTTAAGGATAAACCGTTAAAGCAGAGATATTTTATTTTTATTTTATTTTTTATTTATTTATTTATTTATTTATTTATTTGAGGTCGACAAAACGAGTGTCTTCCTCATTACTCCGCAGATTATACATACAATAGATAATGCTATTATATGCTGAAAGCCTAGTTAGATAACACAGTTCTCTAAATAGCATCACCGACCGATGGAGGTGTTTTAGTTGCCAGTCCGGCCAGCTGTGCCCCTTTTCACAGCTAAATTTGTCAGTGACGCTATTAGAGCCTACATCTAAGCAGAAGGGTGTAAGTAGAAAAAAAGTGTTCTTAAGTAAAATTAAAAATAATCTTAGTTTGCTATATTAATTAATAAAATGCAATAAATTGAAAAAAATAAAGTAAGAAGATTGTTAATAAAGTAAAGAAATGTAAGCTAGATATATTTTTTTTTTTTTTTTTTCCCACCTCCCGCCCAACCGACGGAGGGGCGCAGTCGTGTAACGTTCGACACGAAATGCAACGTAAATATGAAAAAAAAAAATATTTAAAAAAATCGATACAAACTACGAGTATGTGTACAAATACAATTACAAATTCAAATAGGACTATCTACTTGCTAAATAGTTTAGAATAGAAGACTTTATACGAGGAAGAGAAGCTTCCGAGCAGAATACTCTGTAATGCTTGTTATAGTCGTCACAGAGAACCCTAAACGGTTCATGCAAGGCATAGTTAGTTGAGCAAAATTGAAGCGATAAAGGTACAAAATTACGTGTTAGTCTAGTAGGGATAGAGCAATTTAATTGGCTAGTCAACACAGAAGAGTCGATTTCACCAGTAATTAATTTATGAATAAATATTACACCCAGCATCGTTCTACGATTAATTAAGGAAGGAAGGTTAATCATCAGAAGTCTACTGTAGTATGACGGTAACCGCACACCGATCGCATCTATAAGTGGTGTATTTGGAGGTAAAAATTGAAGAGTCTGAGATGTCCGGCTTCAGCCAGGTCTCAGTAAAAGCGATAATTTGAAAGTTAAAAGCAAGAGAGTCTAAATACAGTTTAGCGAGTTTAGATTTAAGACCTCTAACATTCTGGTAGGCAAGCTCGAAAGATGGAATTAGTTTTTTGACGCAGCAACAAAAGTTGATGCGCCATTTGAAATAGGTGGTAATAAAATCGGAGTCCGATTTTTCTTTTTGGCCTTATATTCTTTTACTATTAAGTGCTCCGGCCAAAACTCTTTACAACAAATATCAGTAAATATTTCTGGCGGAACACTTATTTTAAAGGACGCAATATCCCTTTCATAAGCGAACTTAAATTTCTCCACCAGTATACCTGGAGCTTGAATTTTTGCCTGTATAAAGGCTTTTACCTCATCTGATGAAAAGTGAGGGGCAAGCCTAGAGGCTTAGGTGCCACAGGTAGAACAGTGGGAACACTACTAACTATGGTACCTAAAACAGCCGGTAGTCCGGACGACGAGCCTTCTAGCGGCTGTTGTAAATTTAATTGTTGCTGTCGCCCTTTCGGAACACCCACGACAGCGGACGACACGGATAATTCGAATGGTTTTTCTCGTGCCGATGTCACACTTTTCGGGACAGAATCAGTGTCCACAGCAGACCTCACAGCTACCGGAGTAACAAACGAGATGAGCTGCTGTGTAATCGGTGTAGTAGGCTGCTGAATAGCAGTCGGAGGCTGAAGGGTATTAGGCAACGGCAGATCACAAGGAGTGGGCTTTTTAGGCCCCGGAGACTTATCCAACAGTTTAAGGCTATTAAATTGGGTGTCCAGGGCTGTGAGCTGATCGTTAAGTTTACGAAAACCAACAATCAGACCCGTAAAGCCACTCCTGGTCTGACGCATAAACGCCCGCATTTCACCATCAATCTCCCTACACGAGTCGCAACTATGGTGCAAACCAGTTCGTTTGGCAACAGCATCGCCCACAAGACCAGTGTAACCCGCACATTTAGAATGCACGACATTATCACACAGCCAACAAGGTATGCTGGATTGACTTGCCGTAATTGGCATTATGCAAGTTTTTATAAAACAGACAATTTTATGGTCCATTATTAAGGGTATCTACTGTAATAACGCAGCCAAATGTAAAAAGAGAGTTATTTAGATTAGATTAATAGCGTATGGAGCACCAACAAGCGGCAGAAAGTAGAAAAAGATCAAAGCGCAAGTTGAAAAAAAGGAGAGAGAGCGCGAGAGTGCGAGAGCAGTCTATTTATAGATTGCTTGCTTGCCCACGAAATCTTGCACACCAGAGAGGCGATGTGCAGTTAAACATAAACAACAAACAACAACAAGAAGCTTACCCACAGAGCTAATAGCGCAAGCGCACAAACAAAATTGCACAAGAACACAAGTTTAAAAGAAACAATATTTAAATAACTAAAATGCACAGACCACAAGCACTCGCGATAAATAAAAAAATAAACCGAGAAGGCGAACAGAATAGTAGAAATATATAAAATATAAATAATTAAAACGCCGATGTTTTATTAAATCAAAAACAAAACGGAGAGCACAAAAATAACACGTCTGTTCGCTTCAAGTACGCAAGTTGTTAAGTAGATAGGACAGAAAAGTAATGTGAAATCACCGACCCGGTGGGGGGAAATTTACAGCCTGTCCGGCAAGCTATGCCCCTGCTCATAGCCGGGAATGGTCAGTGACTTCCCGAAGGTATCCTGAAAGCAACGATTTTATAAGGGGTAGAGAAAGTTCTGTAGAGAAAACGTGAAGCAAACTATTATAATTTTTACATAGCACGCGAAAAGGATTGTGCATAGCGTAGTCTCTTGTGCACGTAGACAGGAATAAGGGGCGGTAATTTCTGGTTGTTCTGGACGGAACAGAGAATTGAAGACGAACTAGCAGAAAAGGAGAATTTATATCGCCAATAATCAACTTATGTAGAAGAACAACACCGAGAATTGTCCTACGGTTGGTTAACGACGGAAGGTTAAGAAGAAGCAGCCTGCTGGAGTAGGATGGCAACCGAAGATTAGAGTCCCAATTTAAACCTCGTAAGGCAAAAAGCAGAAATTGCTTCTGAACAGATTCAATACGATCCTGGCTATTGTTATACTGCGGAGACCAGATGCAAGAGCAGTAGTCAAGGATAGGGCGAACAAGAGAGATGTACAGAAGTTTCGTTATAAAAGGATCGTTAAACTCTTTAGACCATCGTTTAATGAATCCAAGTACACCTTTTGCCTCATTAACGATGGTATCTATGTGATCCTTAACAGTTAGTATACGTTGCAAAGGGGTATTGTCGACAAGATAAGGTGTAGAACGATTAAATGTCATAAACATACACTTTGAACAATTCAGATGCAATTGATTGGCCGAGCACCAAAGTTGCATAGCGTTCAAATCGTCTTGTAGACGAGAATGATGTAGGGGATTAGTGTATGATAGAATAAGTTTCACATCATCCGCATACATGAGTACGAAGGGAGATCATTTATAAAAAGAGTAAAGAGTAAAGGTCCAAGATGACTACCTTGTGGAACACCTAAGTAACGTGAACTTGTTTAGAGGTAGTCAGCCTCAGCATTACTTTTTGGGTCCTACCTTTTAAATAAGAATTAATCCAAAGGAAAAGAGACGGAGGGAAACCTATTCGGTCAAGTTTAAAAAGTAAAATGTCATTGTGCACAGAGTCAAACGCCTTACTGAAGTCAGTATAAATGACATCAGTTTGCATTTTCGAAAGAAAAGCATCGTTTACCAAGGAAGTAAACTCAAGCAGATTGGTCGTAGTTGACCGATTCTTTACGAATCCATGTTGAACAGGGGAAACAACTGATTTGCAGAAATGCTGCAAATTCGAAGTGATTATTTTTTTAAATAATTTAGGAATAGCGGACAGTTTTGCAATGCCCCTGTAATTTTGTATATCAGACTTTCCACCTTTCTTGTGGAGACGAATGATATAAGATTCTTTCCAAAGAGATGGAAAGACAGAAGATTCAAGAGATAGATTAAAAAGCTTTTGCAATGGATACTCAAGGGAAGAACTACACTACTTGAGAAGACAACTAGGAATATTGTCAGGCCCAGGAGAGTAAGAAGATTTTAAAGAGTTTATAGCTAAAAGGAGAGAGGAGTGTGAAATAATAGGAGGAGGTATAGAACTAGAGGAAGAAATAGTATAAGGGTAAGAATTATTATTAGGACAGACTGAGGAGTAAGTTGATTGGAAAAAGTTAGCAAAGAGGTTAGCAGAATCAGAGTCATTACTAGCTTTATCCATCCCGAAAGGAAAAGAAGTTGGCAAACTTGAAGATTTACGCTTCAAGTTTACAAAATTGTAAAACTGGCTCGGGTTTTGGGCAAATTGCCTTTTACAACGAGTTAGATAATTCTCATAGCATTGAGAATTCAGAAGAAAGAAGTTCGACTTGGCTTTGGAATATTTAGCCAAGTCTGTACACGAACCAGACTTTTTAAACTTTTTAAAATATTTAGATCTTAAGTTTTTAAGATGTGACAATCTGGGAGTAAACCAGGGTGGTTTTGAAGAAGTAGTCGAAGGAATTGACTTGGGAATACTCATATCTAAGAGTTTAGGAGTTTAGGGTGCTATAAAAAAAAGTAATAGCAGTATTTATATCAACCGAGTCATATAAGACAGACCAATCGGTTGCATAAATAAGCTGATTCAGCAATGAATAATTTCCTTTGCGAAAGCAGGGCGGGGCTTATTGGCTGATGAGCACGAAAAGAGACGATTACAATTGAACATTGTAATCTCTAAAGTAGGATGATACACATCCTCAGGAAGAGATAAAGGAGGGGACCTAGACACATTAGAAATAAGGTAGTCGTTAACAAATACAAGGTCAAGTGTTCTATTCAAATGATTAGAAATTGAATTGATTTGAAACAACGAAAGATCAAGCATGCAGTCTATAAAATCATGCTGTGCTGAGGGCACTAGATAATTTTCGGCAGTGAATAATGACCAAGAGGTGTTCGGCAAATTAAAATCACATAACACCATAAATAGGTCATTATCACGCACGTGTGAAGAAACTTCTTTAATACAAGTAATATGTTTCATATAAACTTGAATATCAGAAGATCGAGGGACATAAGAGCATGTAATATAGATATTCCGTGTAGGAAAAGACACCTTAACTGAGACAATCTCAGCGTCAGTAGGCGTACTAAAACAGAAAAGATCTGACTGGAGAGTGGCTTTAACGGCAATTTACACCCCACCACCTCGAGTCGGCCGATCATTTATATGCAAAATAAAACTATTCGAAAATACCTCAAAATCGGATATGGTTGAATTTAACCATGTTTCTGATGCAATCTTTTCGATGCAATCTGGGCACGACCAACGCAAGCCCCCGCAGCCCTTCTTGGCCATTGCAGTGATCTTGTCGCAATCACGCCCAGTGAGACCTGCACATTTAGGATGCATCATATTTTCACATAGCCAGCAATTAACAAATTGGGGCAGTGCAGAATCATCAGCCTGCTTGAACGTGCAAGGTTTCTTACAGCACGACATAATTACTATAAGCGTATGCAAGGTGCGAGAGCGCAGAGCAAAACGAAAACGGTGCACAAAAATAGAGCAAGTAAACACTCAAAAAACAATTATCGTACACAAACAAATTGTTTGGAGCGAAAAGCAATAGCAAAAATTTGCGAGAGCGCGATGCACAAGCAGAAATATGCAGCAGCGAACACACGCACAAACAAGTGTATGCACGGGGGAGCACCAAAGCAAAAAAATCAAAAACAGGCAATAACAACAACACGGAACTGACGCCGCGTTTTATAAGTGCAATAATTAACAGACTTACGCTGCACAACAGATAACACTTTGCACAATTTATGAAAGCTTTTTAAATAATGCACCAAAAATGCAAAATTTAGAAATAAAAAGCAGGATTAAAGCGCAAAAATATATAAAATTCTTGGAGCACAAGTAAAACACGTCAATCACTCTCAACTGAGAACTCTCTCTCCCTATTACCCGAAGAATCCCGCCATGCAAAGGGTGATTGATGAACAGGTGGACGAGCTGGTCCAGGCAGGTGCCATCGAGCCGTCCCGTAGTCCACACAGCGCCCAAATCGTCTAAGTCAAGAAGAAGACTGGCGAGTGGCGCATGTGTATCGACTATCGACAACTCAACGCGCATTCCGTCCCAGATGCTTATCCTGTTCCCAGGATTAATCACATATTTGAGCGGTTTCGTCACGCCCGGTTCATCTTCACCCTGGATTTGAAGCACAGGTACTGGCAGATACCGATGGCAGCCGATAGTCGGGAATGTAGGGCGTTTACAGTCCCCGGAAGAGGTCTTTTCCAGTGGCGGGTGATGCCATTTGGCTTACACTCGGCGTGTGCGACCTTCCAGCGAGCCTTAGACACGGTCATTGGGCCTTCGCCTACCTAGACGACATCGTGGTAATTGGGGCGACGAAGGAACAACATGTACAGAACTTGAGGGAGGTGTTCCGCCGGTTAAGGGCGGCTAATCTCAGGCTGAATAGGAAGAAGTGCAGTTTCTTCCGGTTGGTCTACCGAGGGGATGTCATTTGTGGGGAAGGAATACGTACCGATCCACAGAAGGTGGAGGCGATACGTAACCTGAGGGCCCCGACAAATTGTAAGGAGTTGCTGCAGTGTCTCGGGATGGCGTCATGGTACAGGCGCTTCGTTCCCAACATCGCGACTCAGGTTCAACCGCTAACAGCGCTCTTAAAGAAGGGGCGGAAATGGGCATGGGATCAAGAGCAGGAAGAGGAATTGCCTCAATTGAAGGACAGCTGACCGCCACCGAGAAAGAGTGACTGGCAATCGTTTGGTCGATACGGAAGCTGCGTTGCTACCTAGAAGGGTACCGGTTCGACGTGATAACGGACCATTTGGCCCTCAAGTGGCTTAATTCGATCGAGAGCCCGTCAGGAAGGATGGAACTGCAACAATTCCAATTCGACTTTCACTACCGACGAGGGAAGCTCAACGTCGTGGCCGTCGCACTATCAAGACATCCTCTAGAGACCTGTCAGCAAGCAGTGGTGGCCGAGCAACCCTGCAAATGGGTCGCGAGTATGCGTGCTAGGATCGCCGAAGAGCCAGCCAAGTTCCCGAAATACGCAGAAGAAAATGGGCAGCTATATAGGCATTTGGGCCACCGGACGGACGACGAAGATTGCATTCCCTGGAAGCTATGTGTGGCCAGTGGTCAACGGCAGAGGGTATTGGCGGAATGCCATGATGCCCCCACGGCCGGCCAAGGCGTAAGGAAAACAGTGTCGTGGCTAGCCCAAAGGTACTACTGGCCGGGTATGTTCCGTGACGCCGCCAAGTATGTGAAGTGTTGCGAAACCTGCCAAAAATTCAAGAGCGAGAAATTTAAACCGGCTGGACGCATGCTGACGAGGCAGGTGGCAGAGCCGATGGCAATACTTTGCGCGGATTTCGTCGGACCCCTTCCACGGTCGAAACATGGCAACACCAAGTTACTGGTGTTCCATGATGCTTTCTCGAAATGGGTGGAGCTAGTCCCTCTCAGGAGAGCCACGGCGGCACACCTGCAAACAGCGCTCCGAGAGAGGATGCGCTACCTGCCGAAGGTTCCCGAGGAGGTTCGGGCGCCCCGTTCTGGGCCCTCGAAGCGGGGAAGGGTGAGCACAGGGGAAGGCCCTGAAGGTTACACCGAGCAAGCGCCGTCGATGCATGAGCCGACGCCAGCCCAGTCCCGAGGGAACGTCGACACCGGCACAGAAAAGACTTCGCTCCGAGACCGAGAAGCCCGGAGGCCCGCAGCTGCGCGTGCCGCGTTCAGCCCAGCCCTGGAAGGATAACCACAGTTGCGGAGCCACGAACATTCGTCGGGAAGGACATCCCGAACCCTGGCTGACCCCAATCTCAGTCTGCCAGATGGTCGTGGAAGAGCGGCGATTCGGAGACAAGAAGGCGACACCACCACTCGTGCCCATGGCCTGTGCCGGGGAGCCGATTTCCGGCTCTCAAGAAGATTTGGAGGAGGCGTGGTTCGGCCACGAGGTAGTGATGCCCGCACTCGTGCCCATAACACGTGCTCGGAGGGAATTAGAGGATGCGTGGTTCGGCCAAGAAAGTGAGACGCATCCTTTGCCACTCGCCGGACGGGCATGGGCGAAGCGTGGTCCGAGGACGAGGACGCGATGGCGACGCCTTCATCCCCCAAGTCGGGTGCTACGACCGATGATCTTTCCCCGAGCGATCCGAAGACCCCCACCGAGAGCGAGTTGTGGGAGGACATCGTAGACCTCTTCGACGGTATCGACGGGTGGGATACCAGCCTCGAATCGGTACTCTAGGAAGAACCCGACCTAGATGGACGCCCGCCTTGCCGACCTAAAGCCCACTCCGAGGAACCCCACGCCGGCAAAGGTCACTCCGAGGAACCCCACGCCAAAGGAGGTCATCAGTACTCCCGCCAGGGAAACCGTATCCAACTCCACCCCCTCGAGCTGGAAGGTATTTCCCCGCGGAACACCATTATCGGCAAGCGCGGTGGAGCTCATCGCGACCGAGGCACGGATCCGCCGATTCCGATGCCGACGCTCCCGCTTCCACGTGTCCGATGGGAAAGAGGAGTACGGCGTGACAGTAATTCGTTTATTAAGCAAGTCGGCTCAATAATAACAAAACTGTTAAGTGCAGTTCAGTGCTAAACACAACCAGTCCCGCAGTCTCGAAAAAAGCCCTCAAGCAACTGCACATACACACACAAACACATTGCAGATCGTTGCCTCAGAGCTATCAATACATACATACATACATACATATACGTGCTAACTGTGATCGGCTCAGCGCTTTGCCTCCGTTTGACTTTCTCTGTTTGCCAAGGGCATCCAGTGCACTTTCGGGCGCCATTTTTGCTTATTTTATTGCTCTAAAAGGGGAGGTGTAGTGTGTATATGCCTTAAAAGAACACCCTATATACAAATATAAAGTATGCGGCAATTTGTCGCATACAATAACAATTACACATTCAACAAGCCTAGAGCCACTTTATATATTGGCTCTGAATCATATTACGCAGCGCAGTTCACTAGCCTCTCTAGCTGACCGTATATGCTTACGCTGCACATCCCACGTTTCGTCTGAGCGCATTTTATGAGCAACATATATGCTCACTAACACAGGCATATGCAAGCTACTCACTCTCCCTCTCTTTGGAGCTGTTAACCAATAACAGCATAAGTATATACATGTATCCATAGGCAAAGTGCATTATATTTAAAAAAATATCTATAATCGATAAATCATAGCTTAGTCGTGAACGAGTTTGGAACTGGATCAGCTCTTGGTTCCCGAAAGCTACTTACTAGAGAGAGTCATAAAAAATTGTTAATCATATACAATATATTCATACTTTGTTCTCAATAAATAAAATATGCGAGTAAAGTCGCACATTGGTGACACCGACATTTGAATAAACGCAAAAGTTTCAGTAAAACATTCAGTCTACTACTAAGCAATTACCAAAATTGGTGGACGCAATCGTGCACGCTTACACACGCACATACAAGTTGCCAAGAATTGTGAAATTGAACTTATTACTGTAAACTCACATAAGAAATGGAGAGGAACGGAGAAGCAATGGAGCACCAAGCCAACCAAAGCAGCACAGCCTCCGGCATCAACGCCGCTCACGAGCAGAACACGCAAGACACAGCCCCGACTCAGGCTAGTCAGGAAATTTTTCGGGCTGGCGTCAAGCCGACGCCATTTTGCAAGGAACAGCCAGACTTATACTTCATACAGATGGAGTCACAGCTCGCTGTATCAGATGTATCTACTGACAGCACAAAGTATCACCAAGTGATCGCATCGCTGGAACCACAGTACTTGGTGCACATTGGCGACAGCATCCGAAATCACCACAACTCAATAAGTACGACGCAATCAAAACAGCTCTCATCAAAGAATACACTGATTCCGATCAACGAAAATTGAACAAGCTTATATATGAAGTGCAATTGGGCGATCTCAAACCATCCCTGTTGTTGAAGCGCATGAAAGACTTAGCATGCACTCGATTTCCGACGAGGCCATAAAAGCACTTTGGTTGGAACGTCTTCCAGATAATGTTCGCGCTATCGTATCTATCGTTGACAGCGACTCGGCTAAAGTCTCCCTGCAGGCACACAAAATATTGGAGGCCCAGCGCCACTCAGCAGTATGCGCACTACAGAAAGACACCAACGATGGCAAACTTCAAGCGGAAACCGACGAGTTGCGCAAGGAGATGCGAAAACTGAAATTAAAGCCCAAGAATCGCTCCGCGTTCTGCTACTATCACAGCAGATTTGGCGCTAAAGCTAGACGGTGCACAGAGCCATGCGACTTCAAAAAGCTCCATCCGGAAAACTAAAAGCCACTCTGTCAGAGACGGCGGGCAAAGTGGGGGCTACCAGTCGTCGATTATTCGTAGCGGACCAAACTTAAAAAATTAGATACTTGATCGATACAGGCGCTGATTTCTCTATCTTACCTCCCACAGATCGCAGGGCTCAGCCCCCAAGCTATATTTACGCAGAAACGGTACTCCGATAAAAACTTTTGGCACAAAAATATACACAGTCAACTTTGGCCTACGCAGAAAAATGGACTGGCAATTTGTCATCGCTGACGTCACCAAACTAATCATTGGAGCTGATTTCCTACACGAATACGGGCTGCTGGTCGACGTAAGCAGAAAACTCCTTACGGACAGCTCTACAAAGCTGTACATAAGGGGCACAACGTGCAGTGTGGAATTCGAAAAACTACTCACTGTGTCTCTAGTGACCAACGACCGTTTTGCAGTACTGCTACGCAAATACAGAGACTTGACTATGCCCTGCAAGTACGCAGCACACGATGTAAAGACGACAGTACAGCATCACATCTTCACAAAGGACCAGCCTGTAGTATCAAAAGCGCGTCGGCTAAGCCCTGTAAAATTAGCTATAGCTAAACGAGAATTTGAATACATGCTGAAGCAGGGCATTTGAAGTCCAAAATAACGAATGGTGGCCATGCGGCGACCACAGACGGTTGAACCATATCACTAAGCCAGACAGGTATCCATTGCCGCATATTCATGATATCACATACAAACTCAGTGGCAAGTCAATCTTCACGACAATTGATCTGGAACGAGCATATCATCAGATACCAATAGCCCCAGAACACCGCAGCAAAACCGCAATCGTCACTCCATTTGGACTATACGAATTTAATGTAATGACATTTGGGCTATGTAACGCAATCCAAACATTTCAACGATTCATTGACCAAATATTTCGTGATATGGACAATGTCATAGTCTACATTGATGACTTCTGCATCGCATGGCATGAGGAGGAGCATTATCAGCACGTCAAGGATGTGTTTGACAGATTACGGAAGCATGGACTGCGCATAAACGCCTCAAAATGCATTTTTGGGCAACCACAAATGGATTTCCTGGGCTATCACGTCTTAAAGACCGGCATAACTCCGACCAAGGATCGGATACAGGCAATCAGAGTTTTTTAGCGATGCTAAATGTGTACAGACGATGCTTACCTAATAAAGTTTTTAAGTAAGGACAGCTGCAAAAGCTAATCATAGGCAACAAAAAGAAGGACAAGACGCCAATAGTGTGGAACGCCGAAGCCGACCAGATGTTCGAGCAGTGCAAGACCGATTTGGCACACGTGACAACATTAGCGCATCCGTCCGCAAATGCTAAACTGGTACTGCACGTTGACGCGAGTACCTTCTGCGTGGGCGCAGCCTTGATTGAGTTGCGAAACGGATCCCTCAAGCCGCTTGGTTTCTTCTCTAAACGGATATCGGAATCGCAGAAAATGCAAAGTACTTATGACCGGGAGTTGCTGGTGATTTTTCTGTCCGTCAAATACTTTTCACATATGATCGAAGGGCGCAGCTGCACAGTACTGACCGACCATAAGCCGCTTACCTCTGCTTTTCAGCGGAATCCAGACAAAACGACACCTAAGCAAACTCGACAGCTCAGCTTTATCAGCGAATATACAACTGATATCTAGCACATCGCGGGCAAACAGAACGTCGTCGCAGATACGCTGTCCAGAGTTGAAGCGATCTTTAACGACGATCAAATAAATTTGAAGGATCTAGCCTTAAGTCAACATGCAGATGCGGAGTTGCAACAGCTTATTGAGCATTCTGCCCTACAGCTAAAACAAATCCAACTTTACGACTCAACGACATTGTTATACTGCGACTGTTGGGCTAACAAGCTTTTTTATTAGCACTTAGTAGCGAGAAATTAAGGATGTTATAAAAACTACACCCTTTCTTATAAGTTCATGCAACGGGTTGATTTATTTATGCTTATAGCAAACGTATTGACAATTTTTAGCGAAGCGATCGATAAGAGATCCGATATAACGAATATACGAAACAAGAATGGATTGCGGCGTCGCTAGCATTGATGCGCTAGCCGCTTAAGACAAAGTGCAAAAGGTAAAAGAGCGCGATAAAGGAAACTACGATGAGCGCAAAGCGATAAGCGCTAGATAGTTAACAGCAAATGATATTGAGTTATTTTATGACATGCGAGAAGCGCCGATTCTATCGGTTCCGGTTCTTCTTCATTGTCAAAGGGGTATTTAGAATTGTCGGTATAGATATCTCCTATTACTGTTATCAAATTCGACCTTAGTCTAATCAAAAAGTTTGAAACCACTCAGTCTGATTTAACTTTTGTCTTTGGTCGTGAATTAACGTACGGGCTTGGTTAAAACACTCTACTAATATTTTTGCATGCTTATTTACAGTTACCGCCTGAACAATTCTATTCATTTATTGTGGCCAAAATATGTTGCCATTCCATAATGCATTATGAATACTGCGAGTCAAATATTACAATTTTAAAATTAATTTTTTTTTTAATTAATCATACACTGTCATCTTTATCAATCATTAATTCATTCTTAAACATTGTTTTTATAAAAACAAAAGGGTATCTTGTATTTGTGCAAAGTGCAACTGTGTGTAACAGGCAGAAGGAAGCATCTCCGACCCCATAAAATATATATATTCTTGATCAGCATCAATAGCCGAGTCGATCTAGCCATGTCCGTCTGTCTGTCCGTCCGTATGTATGAACGCAAGGATCTCAGAACCTATAAGAGCTAGAGACTTGAAATTTTAGATGGAGGTGCTCCTAGTGCCTGCGCAGATCGAGTTTGTTTCCGATAATCGATAACTTAATCCGTTTCCAAGTAATCGATAAAAATGTATATCGAAATCCCGTTTTTTAAGAAATTTTGGTAAATAATAAGAGCTAGAGTTACCAAACTTGACATGTAGCTTCTAGAATAGTATATATATATCGAGTATCTTTCATTTTATACCTATCGCCATCTCCCCGCTACTCTTTATCTATAAGCGCGCGCTGCATTTGGTGATGGAATAAGAGGGTTCAGGGTATCCCCTAGTCGGGAGCTCCCGACTAGAACCTCTTACCTGTTTTAATTTGTCTTAGTATCGATTCGACCCATATTGTTCGAAATTAAATTATTGTTAAGTACAAAACGTTCAAATGGAATTTTTTGATTATTATTAGCAGATACTTCGGCTGACTTTCTTATTCTGTTATCATTTATCGAAATACATATGTTGGGCTAACAAGCTTTTTTATTAGCACTTAGTAGCGAGAAATTAAGGATGTTATGAAAAATACACCCTTCCTTATAAGTTCATGCAACTGGTTGATTTATTTATGCTTATAGCAAACGTATTGACAATATGCAAAAATGTACAATTTTTAGCGTAGCGATCGATAAGAGATCCGATATAACGAATATACGAAACAAGAATGGATTGCTGCGTCGCTAGCATTGATGCGCTAGCCGCTTAAGACAAAGTGCAAAAGGTAAAAGAGCGCGATAAAGGAAACTACGAAGAGCGCAAAGCGATAAGCGCTAGATAGTTAACAGCAAATGATATTGAGTTATTTTATGACATGCGAGAAGCGCCAAACAAAACAAAACAGTGACATTGCTTGCCTCGCAGGGCAATATATAACTGAAATGTTATGCTAACATAATACAAGTTTAATTTTTAGATGCTGAGCCGAACATACTCCCCCCGTTGAACGATTGAGCTTCAACAGGATCGTTAAGGGGAAGCAGACACAGCTTATTAGTTGCTCGCTTTATGATTCCATTAGCTGTCTTGAGAACTGCAACGCGTGCGATGTCATCAGTTCCTTTGACCAATTCAACCACTCTAGCTAGTGGCCATTTCAAAGGAGGTAAGTTCTCGTCTTTGACAAGAACGATGTCATTGAGAGCCACACCTGGCCTGGGAGTCCGCCATTTTGAACGCTGTTGCAGAAGATTTAAATATTCTTCTCGCCAGCGAGACCAAAAGACTTGGTGCATGTAGGACACTCGCTGCCAGCTATCTGGTTCTGTAAACGAGGCTTGTGGGCCACCAACCAAAAAATGAGCTGGGGTAAGAACATCAAGGTCTTCTGGATCTTCTGAAATGGGAAGCAGTGGTCTAGAATTAATGACTGCCGTTATGTGGCACACAAGGGTACGAAGCTCTTCGAAACCGAGAACAGTTGATCCCACAACCCGATAGAAGTGATGTTTTGCAGTTTTTACCGCCGCCTCCCAAAGGCCACCAAAGTGAGGGGAGCGCGGTGGGATGAAGCGCCAGTCAATTGTGTCCGCCAAACAAAACTGGAGCACAGCCTCTTGATGACAGCTACTGAGGAAGAGATTTTTTAGCTCCAACAGCTCGTTTTTGGCGCCGACAAAGTTGGTGGCATTGTCAGACCAAATCTGACGTGGCTTGCCACGAGTGCATATAAAGCGCTTTAGAGCATTGAGAAATGCACACGTAGATAGATCCTTGACCAACTCCAAATGAATGGCTTTCGTGGCGAAGCAAATAAATACGCTGATGTAGCATTTTATAGGAGCTTTGTTTCGAGTGTCAGGCTTGTAGAAGAATGGTCCGCAAAAGTCTACACCAGTTATATCAAACGATCGAGTTTCAACAAATCGCTCCTTTGGAAGATTAGCCATTACGTGCTCCACCAAGCGGGGCTTGTTCCGGAAACATCTGATGCATTTGTTTACAATGCTGGAAACTGTTTTGCGGCCACCAATCGGCCAATATTGCAGGCGAATTGCTCCCAACAAGGCTCGTGGTCCAGCATGGAGATTCCGCTCATGAAAGTGAGTGACAATGGCGATGGTGACTGGATGTTGTCTAGGCAGTATAATAGGATGACGGGCCTCATAAGGAAGGGTTGACTTTTCGAGGCGCCCACCAACTCGAAGAATACCAAATTCATCCTGAAAGGGCAATAATGATGAGAGTATACTGGAACGAACGACCACGCCCTTTGATTGCACGTTCTTTATATCATCCCAAAGAGAGCCCTTTTGAACGTTACGTAAAAGTGTGAAGGATCCAAAAGTCCGGGGCGCCGAATACGATGGATAAACTTGTACACATAGGCAAACACTCGTTGAATAGCAGAGAAGGAATTCACATATTTGCACCTTAATATGGCATCATCTGTAGGATCTGTGATGAGCAACACTCTTTTGCGTAACTCCAGTATTGGTTTTTCAAGAAGACAAGTCGCAGGCCAGCACCTTTGTGGACCAGTCAAAAATTCAGGACCACATGACCAAAGTTTTGACTGTATAAGCTCGTCAGGAGTGGCCCCTCTGGAGAGAATGTCAGCTGGATTACTGGCTGTTGGAACATAATGCCACTGGAAGTCCGCTGTGAGTTCCTGGATGGTGGCTATTCGATTTGCAACGAATACGTTGAACTTCGACGATTCATCTCGGATCAATGATAGACATATTGATGAATCTGACCAGCAATGGAATGTATTTCATTTCAGCTACTTCCTGCATCAATTGGGATAAAAAAAGTGCGCCACAAAGGTCGAGTTTTGGTACCGTAAGGGTTTTATAGTTTTTATAAATAGGCATGAACTCGAATGACGTCCCTTTGAAACCACATAAATGCAAGCTCCGTACGCGGCAATGCTAGCGTCACAGAAACCGTGAACCTCTACATCGCACGTTGTATTGCAAACCAATCGGGGAAAGGTGGATAATTGGACATTCCTGAAAGTTGGGCAAAGTTCCTTCCAGGCAGTATTTAGAGAAGTTGGAAGACTCTCATCCCAATCCAAGTTTTTCTTCCAAAGAAGCTGCATAAAGATTTTGGCCTTAGCGATGACTGGTCCAATTAATCCTAGTGGATCGTAAAAACGAGCTATGGTGGACAGAACAGATCTCTTGCAAGGTTTAAGGGTCTGATTGGCAGCCGTGAGAGAAAACATTAATTTATCAGTTGAAGGATCCCACGCAAGGCCCAAGGTTTTGGTAATGTCGCTTCCATCGCTAAATTTTAAAAACGAGTCCTTATCCTTGTCAGGAATGCCTTTTAGCACAGCAGAGTGACTCGAGCACCATTTTCTGAGTTCAAAGCAACCTTTAGATAGGATGCCCTTTGTTTGATTTAAAACGTCGATCGCCTCTTGGACCGAGCCACCGCCAGATATAAGGTCATCTACATAGAAATCGCTTCGAAGAATTTTCGCACCAATTGGAAATGAATGTTGCTCGTCGACTGCCAATTGCTGCATTGCTCGAACGGCAAGAAAGGAAGCTGGTTTTGTGCCATACGTAACTGTGTCCAACTTGAAGACACTTATTTCAGAATTAGTAGAATTTCGCCACAAGATGCATTGTAGGTAGTTATCTGGGACCGTAACTCTGACACAGCGATACATCTTGCCAATGTCTCCAGTAAGGGCAACGGGGAACGTGCGAAATCGCATCAAAATGTTAAACAGCTTCGGTTGTATGACGGGCCCAGCCATCAACACTTCATTCAGCGAACACCCAGTGCTGGTGGTAGCTGAACCATCAAACACGACACGAAGTTTGGTGCTCGTGCTTTGTTCCTTCAGCACACAATGATGAGGGAGAAAATATTTGCATAAACGTAACGACTCTGGAGGGACTAGAGTCATATGTCCGAGCTCCATATACTCTTGAATGAACGCGCAATACTGGGATTTAAGGTTGGGATGACGATGCAACTTTCTCTCAAGCGATATAAATCTGCGAAATGCCTGTTGATAAGATTCACCCAATTGATCCAGCGTGAGTTTGAGAGGGAGTCGCACGGAATATGCTCCTGTTGGCAACCTTTGGAAATTCTTAACAAAATGCTCCTCGCAGTCAAGCTCTTCCTTTGTTGCTTTAGCAACAGGGTCTGGAAAACTTTCTACTTCCCAAAATCGTTGAATTAACTCATCGGCTCGGCCATCAGAATCAGTGCGGGCATCAGACGATACACGATTGGCCAAAAGAGAGGTACCGCCTTGCTGGGAACCGCCACCTGCAACTATCCATCCAAAGCGTGTCTTCTGCAGAAGAGGCAATCCCGGTAGCAGTTTTATTTGCCCGACACACATTAGCTCGTAGAAAAGACCAGCTCCGATTAATAAGTCAACTGGCTGCGGCTTGTAAAAGCAAGGATCAGCGAGGCGAATATTTCCAGGCACATTCCAATTAGTTGTATTAAGGGCGATGCTTGGCTGGCGATCTGCTATAGTGGAAGCTACGATGGCTGTGATGATTGCAGAGTACTCTGACGTTTGAGATTGTAGATTGACTGTCACAGTGAATCCATCAGTAGCGAAAGGAGCGTTTCCCAGGCCAGCAACTGCGGCTGAAGACGGACTTTTCTTCAACTGAAGCTGTTGAGCGAATCGGGATGTAATTAAATGTAGCTGTGACCCACCATCCAATACAGCACGACACGGAACTAGAGTTCCAGACCGATTTTTAACTAGTACAATAGCAGTGGCTAGGAACACAACATCGCTGCTGAGGTTGTGGGCAACAAGAGAGGTAGAGGCGGGGGCTGAAGAAGCTGCAGTAGGAGTGACAGAGTGATGAATCGAATGCAAAACGTCTAAATGCAGAAGTGTGTGGTGTTTGGAGCCACATGTGCGACAAGCTCCGGAATTGCATGTTCGTAAAAGATGTCCCCTTTTAAGGCAGTTGAG
This sequence comes from Drosophila ezoana, assembly GCA_035045725.1. Classification (NCBI taxonomy): domain Eukaryota; kingdom Metazoa; phylum Arthropoda; class Insecta; order Diptera; family Drosophilidae; genus Drosophila; species Drosophila ezoana. The sequence goes on from JAWNOU010000099.1 coordinate 49,012, forward strand.
GCATAAAGATAATCGTTTTGCTTCCTTGAGACGCATATCTGGAGACAAATTGCCAAATCTTGGGCATTGCCATATATTATGCTCTTCACCATTGCAAAATACGCAAACTGCAGCCATTGAGTTAGTAGCAACGAGTGATGTCCTACTGGAGTTAGTCTGTTTGTTTTTGCCCACCTGAGAGCTCGGCGTATAGGTTGCCATAGCATAATCCACACTCTCTAGGGTTCTGCAGCGTTGCTCCAAAAATGTGGCTATTTGTGCCCATGATGGAATTAAATTTGCAAAGGCGGGATCCTCCAGCTTCTCTTCCCACTTCGCCTGCGTAGCAGGATCCAGTTTTTGCAGTAGCACCTGAACAAGGATGCAACCAGCAATTTGCTCTTTGCTACCCAAACTGGTGAGAGCACGAATATGGGCATTAAACTTATCCGACAATTCACGCAGCATGCCAGCGGAGCCATTCTCTACCTTCTTGAGCCCCAGCAGTTCAACGATGTGTGCCTGAAATACTAATCGACGGTTATTAAATCGTTTTTGTAATAAATTTAATGCTATGGAATAATTAGCCTCTGATATTTCCAATGACCGAATGGTATCCAGCGCAGAGTCCTTCAAGCAGAGCCGCAAATGCTGCATTTTTTCAATGTTTGTGAGTTCGGGATGATTTTCGATTATAGTTGTGAACATTGAAAAGAAATCTGACCACTCTGTATAACCTCCAGAAAACGTTGGCAATTTGATTTGAGGTAAGGTCGGTAACGCTCTGGATCTAGTCATTGACGCAGCAGCAATAGGCTCATTTACAAATGTGGAGCTGGACGGCAATGCTCTACTGCGCTTAGCAATTTCAAACCGCACCGAAGTCTCCAAAGTTACTGAAAGCTCATCAAAAGCCTCGCGTAACTCACTGCCGATTTCGTCAAAGTCTAGTTCTTCCAATTTGTTTTGAGCGTCTTCAAATGCAGATTCCATTTTTTCAATCCGCTTGAGCAGCCCCGACAATGCAATTTCATCATTATTGGCAAGGGGCGTTTGGTTGAGGGTAGATTGAAGCGCCTGCAACCGCTCATACGAGGACGCCACCTTGCGCTTTAAAAATGACACCCTGTTTGTAGGCTGGGCCAACGATTCAGCACTAGAACTTTCCATGGCAACCGAAGCAAACGAAAAAAGTCAAAGAAAACCGAATTAAAACTGCACACGAAAGTTCGTTGACCGTTGACTTATTGTTACCACTGTACTCTTAAGCGCGCGCAACAGTTAGTCGAATAAAAACACAAGTAAAATGCAGATAGCGAGAGCCAACGCGTCTGTATGTAGGTGTATAAATGCTTATGTACACAGACTCCTCTTTACTGCAATTTATCGCATGACACTTGCTCGTACATATGTATGTATATAAGAGCGGTTTTTAATTGCTGCCGAAACTAGTTACAACTAGCTCAATTTTAATTTAAATAATTTTATGCAACACTATAATTTTAAATAAAAAGAATCACGTCGGGGTCACCAAAATGTTGGGCTAACAAGCTTTTTTATTAGCACTTAGTAGCGAGAAATTAAGGATGTTATAAAAACTACACCCTTTCTTATAAGTTCATGCAACGGGTTGATTTATTTATGCTTATAGCAAACGTATTGACAATTTTTAGCGAAGCGATCGATAAGAGATCCGATATAACGAATGTACGAAACAAGAATGGATTGCGGCGTCGCTAGCATTGATGCGCTAGCCGCTTAAGACAAAGTGCAAAAGGTAAAAGAGCGCGATAAAGGAAACTACGATGAGCGCAAAGCGATAAGCGCTAGATAGTTAACAGCAAATGATATTGAGTTATTTTATGACATGCGAGAAGCGCCAAACAAAGCAAAATAGTGACATTGCTTACCTCGCAGGGCAATATATAACTGAAATGTTATGCTAACATAATACAAGTTTAATTTTTAGATGCTGAGCCGAACAGCGACATTTCGTCAAAACGTATCCGTCCGTATTTCACACACAGCTACCGTAAGCAAGTCTTCAATTCCTTTTATAACTTATAGCACCCAGGTAAGCCCGCTACAGTGAAACTGATAACCAAACGTTTCGTCTGGAGAGACAAGAAAAGAGTCATAGCTCAAATGGTCAACAACTGCATCAGCTGCCAGCAGGCAAAAGTCAACAGACACAACAAAGCAGCGCTTCAAGAATTCAACCTGCCCTAAAAGCGATTTGAACATATCCACATTGATCTAATTGGCCCGTTGCCACTGTCCAGCACTTACAGGTACGGTCTGCCGTGCATTGACCGGTTCTCCCGCTGCCGGCGGCAGTCCCAATAGCAGACATAACGGCAGAGACGGTTGCTAAAGCTTTATTGCATGGTTGGATTGCAAACTACGGCACGCTACACTTCATAACTACCGCTCCAAGCACCTGCCAACAACAGCATACCACCCCCAAGCCAACGGCATAGTGGAAAGAATGCACTGGACGCTGAAGATCCCCATTAAATGTCACACTGACTCCAACTGGACCGACAGCCTTCCCATTGTACTACTGGGCTTACGAGCAACATTTAGGGGGCCATTTCTAGTTATCATCCGCAAGGATAAGCAATTTGTAATGATATCAACGGCAAGCATAACACTGTAATTACTGTGTTATTACCACTCGTAGCGGACGTGAAGTACGTCCACCCAAAAAATACGTTCATTTTGCAACTTCGCCCTAAAAAAATATCTATAATCGATAAATCATAGCTTAGTCGTGAACGAGTTTGGAACTGGATCAGCTCTTGGTTCCCGAAAGCTACTTACTAGAGAGAGTCATAAAAAATTGTTAATCATATACAATATATTCATACTTTGTTCTCAATAAATAAAATATGCGAGTAAAGTCGGACATTGGTGACACCGACATTTGAATAAACGCAAAAGTTTCAGTAAAACATTCAGTCTACTACTAAGCAATTACCAAAATTGGTGGACGCAATCGTGCACGCTTACACACGCACATACAAGTTGCCAAGAATTATGAAATTGAACTTATTACTGTAAACTCACATAAGAAATGGAGAGGAACGGAGAAGCAATGGAGCACCAAGCCAACCAAAGCAGCACAGCCTCCGGCATCAACGCCGCTCACGAGCAGAACACGCAAGACACAGCCCCGACTCAGGCTAGTCAGGAAATTTTTCGGGCTGGCGTCAAGCCGACGCCATTTTGCAAGGAACAGCCAGACTTATACTTCATACAGATGGAGTCACAGCTCGCTGTATCAGATGTATCTACTGACAGCACAAAGTATCACCAAGTGATCGCATCGCTGGAACCACAATACTTGGTGCACATTGGCGACAGCATCCGAAATCACCACAGCTCAAAGTACGACGCAATCAAAACAGCTCTCATCAAAGAATACACTGATTCCGATCAACGAAAATTGAACAAGCTTATATATGAAGTGCAATTGGGCGATCTCAAACCATCCCTGTTGTTGAAGCGCATGAAAGACTTAGCATGCACTCGATTTCCGACGAGGCCATAAAAGCACTTTGGTTGGAACGTCTTCCAGATAATGTTCGCGCTATCGTATCTATCGTTGACAGCGACTCGGCTAAAGTCTCCCTGCAGGCACACAAAATATTGGAGGCCCAGCGCAACTCTGCAGTATGCGCACTACAGAAAGACACCAACGATGGCAAACCTCAAGCGGAAATCGACGAGTTGCGCAAGGAGATGCCAAAACTGAAATTAAAGCCCAAGAATCGCTCCGCGTTCTGCTATCACAGCAGATTTGGCGCTAAAGCTAGACGGTGCACAGAGCCATGCGACTTCAAAAAGTTCCATCCGGAAAACTAAAAGCCACTCTGTCAGAGACGGCGGGCAAGTGGGGGCTACCAGTCGTCGATTATTCGTAGCGGACCAAACTTAAAAAATTAGATACTTGATCGATACAGGCGCTGATTTCTCTATCTTACCTCCCACAGATCGCAGGGCTCAGCCCCCAAGCTATATTTACGCAGGAAACGGTACTCCGATAAAAACGTTTAGCACAAAAATATACACAGTCAACTTTGTCCTACGCAGAAAAATGGACTGGCAATTTGTCATCGCTGACGTCACCTTACTAATCATTGGAGCTGATTTCCTACACGAATACGGGCTGCTGGTCGACGTAAGCAGAAAACTCCTTACGGACAGCTCTACAAAGCTGTACATAAGGCTATAGCTAAACGAGAATTTGACTACATGCTGAAGCAGGGCATTTGAAGTCCAAAATAACGAATGGCGGCCATGCGGCGACCACAGACGGTTGAACCATATCACTAAGCCAGACAGGTATCCATTGCCGCATATTCATGATATCACATACAAACTCAGTGGCAAGTCAATCTTCACGACAATTGATCTGGAACGAGCATATCATCAGATACCAATAGCCCCAGAACACCGCAGCAAAACCGCAATCGTCACTCCATTTGGACTATACGAATTTAATGTAATGACATTTGGGCTATGTTACGCAATCCAAACATTTCAACGATTCATTGACCAAATATTTCGTGATATGGACAATGCCATAGTCTACATTGATGACTTCTGCATCGCATCGCATGAGGAGGAGCATTATCAGCACGTCAAGGATGTGTTTGACAGATTACGGAAGCATGGACTGCGCATAAACGGCTCAAAATGCATTTTTGGGCAACCACAAATGGATTTCCTGGGCTATCACGTCACAAAGACCGGCATAACTCCGACCAAGGATCGGATACAGGCAATCAGAGTTTTTTAGCGATGCTAAATGTGTACAGACGATGCTTACCTAATAAAGTTTTTAAGTAAGGACAGCTGCAAAAGCTAATCATAGGCAACAAAAAGAAGGACAAGACGCCAATAGTGTGGAACGCCGAAGCCGACCAGATGTTCGAGCAGTGCAAGACCGATTTGGCACACGTGACAACATTAGCGCATCCGTCCGCAAATGCTAAACTGGTACTGCACGTTGACGCGAGTACCTTCTGCGTGGGCACAGCCTTGATTGAGTTGCGAAACGGATCCCTCAAGCCGCTTGGTTTCTTCTCTAAACGGATATCGGAATCGCAGAAAATGCAAAGTACTTATGACCGGGAGTTGCTGGTGATTTTTCTGTCCGTCAAATACTTTTCACATATGATCGAAGGGCGCAGCTGCACAGTACTGACCGACCATAAGCCGCTTACCTTTGCTTTTCAGCGGAATCCAGACAAAACGACACCTAAGCAAACTCGACAGCTCAGCTTTATCAGCGAATATACAACGGATATCTAGCACATCGCGGGCAAACAGAACGTCGTCGCAGATACGCTGTCCAGAGTTGAAGCGATCTTTAACGACGATCAAATAAATTTGAAGGATCTAGCCTTAAGTCAACGTGCAGATGCGGAGTTGCAGCAGCTGATTGAGCATTCTGCCCTACAGCTAAAACAAATCCAACTTTACGACTCAACGACATTGTTATACTGCGACATTTCGTCAAAACGAATCCGTCCGTATTTCACACACAGCTACCGTAAGCAAGTCTTCAATTCCTTTCATAACTTATAGCACCCAGGTAAGCGCGCTACAGTGAAACTGATAACCAAACGTTTCGTCTGGAGAGACAAGAAAAGAGTCATAGCTCAAATGGTCAACAACTGCATCAGCTGCCAGCAGGCAAAAGTCAACAGACACAACAAAGCAGCGCTTCAAGAATTCAACCTGCCCGAAAAGCGATTTGAACATATCCACATTGATCTAATTGGCCCGTTGCCACTGTCCAGCACTTACAGGTACTGTCTGACGTGCATTGACCGGTTCTCCCGCTGCCGGCGGCAGTCCCAATAGCAGACATAACGGCAGAGACGGTTGCTAAAGCTTTATTGCATGGTTGGATTGCAAACTACGGCACGCTACACTTCATAACTACCGCTCCAAGCATCTGCCAACAACAGCATACCACCCCCAAGCCAACGGCATAGTGGAATGAATGCACTAGACGCTGAAGATCCCCATTAAATGTCACACTGACTCCAACTGGACCGACAGCCTTCCCATTGTACTACTGGGCTTACGAGCAACATTTAGGGGGCCATTTCTAGTTATCATCCGCAAGGATAAGCAATTTGTAATCGATATCAACGGCAAGCATAACACTGTAATTACTGTGTTATTACCACTCGTAGCGGACGTGAAGTACGTCCACCCAAAAAATACGTTCATTTTGCAACTTCGCCCTAAAAAAATATCTATAATCGATAAATCATAGCTTAGTCGTGAACGAGTTTGGAACTGGATCAGCTCTTGGTTCCCGAAAGCTACTTACTAGAGAGAGTCATAAAAAATTGCTTAATCATATACAATATATTCATTCTTTGTTCTCAATAAATAAAATATGCGAGTAAAGTCGCACATTGGTGACACCGACATTTGAATAAACGCAAAAGTTTCAGTAAAACATTCAGTCTACTACTAAGCAATTACCAAAATTGGTGGACGCAATCGTGCACGCTTACACACGCACATACAAGTTGCCAAGAATTGTGAAATTGAACTTATTACTGTAAACTCACATAAGAAATGGAGAGGAACGGAGAAGCAATGGAGCACCAAGCCAACCAAAGCAGCACAGCCTCCGGCATCAACGCCGCTCACGAGCAGAACACGCAAGACACAGCCCCGACTCAGGCTAGTCAGGAAATTTTTCGGGCTGGCGTCAAGCCGACGCCATTTTGCAAGGAACAGCCAGACTTATACTTCATACAGATGGAGTCACAGCTCGCTGTATCAGATGTATCTACTGACAGCACAAAGTATCACCAAGTGATCGCATCGCTGGAACCACAGTACTTGGTGCACATTGGCGACAGCATCCGAAATCACCACAACTCAATAAGTACGACGCAATCAAAACAGCTCTCATCAAAGAATACACTGATTCCGATCAACGAAAATTGAACAAGCTTATATATGAAGTGCAATTGGGCGATCTCAAACCATCCCTGTTGTTGAAGCGCATGAAAGACTTAGCAGGCACTCGATTTCCGGCGAGGCCATAAAAGCACTTTGGTTGGAACGTCTTCCAGATAATGTTCGCGCTATCGTATCTATCGTTGACAGCGACTCGGCTAAAGTCTCCCTGCAGGCACACAAAATATTGGAGGCCCAGCGCCACTCAGCAGTATGCGCACTACAGAAAGACACCAACGATGGCAAACTTCAAGCGGAAATCGACGAGTTGCGCAAGGAGATGCGAAAACTGAAATTAAAGACCAAGAATCGCTCCGCGTTCTGCTACTATCACAGCAGATTTGGCGCTAAAGCTAGACGGTGCACAGAGCCATGCGACTTCAAAAAGCTCCATCCGGAAAACTAAAAGCCACTCTGTCAGAGACGGCGGGCAAAGTGGGGGCTACCAGTCGTCGATTATTCGTAGCGGACCAAACTTAAAAAATTAGATACTTGATCGATACAGGCGCTGATTTCTCTATCTTACCTCCCACAGATCGCAGGGCTCAGCCCCCAAGCTATATTTACGCAGGAAACGGTACTCCGATAAAAACGTTTGGCACAAAAATATACACAGTCAACTTTGGCCTACGCAGAAAAATGGACTGGCAATTTGTCATCGCTGACGTCACCAAACTAATCATTGGAGCTGATTTCCTACACGAATACGGGCTGCTGGTCGACGTAAGCAGAAAACTCCTTACGAAAGCTCTACTGCCACGCAAATACAGAGACTTGACTATGCCCTGCAAGTACGCAGCACACGATGTAAAGACGACAGTACAGCATCACATCTTCACAAAGGACCAGCCTGTAGTATCAAAAGCGCGTCGGCTGAGCCCTGTAAAATTAGCTATAGCTAAACGAGAATTTGACTACATGCTGAAGCAGGGCATTTGAAGTCCAAAATAACGAATGGCGGCCATGCGGCGACCACAGACGGTTGAACCATATCACTAAGCCAGACAGGTATCCATTGCCGCATATTCATGATATCACATACAAACTCAGTGGCAAGTCAATCTTCACGACAATTGATCTGGAACGAGCATATCATCAGATACCAATAGCCCCAGAACACCGCAGCAAAACCGCAATCGTCACTCCATTTGGACTATACGAATTTAATGTAATGACATTTGGGCTATGTTACGCAATCCAAACATTTCAACGATTCATTGACCAAATATTTCGTGATATGGACAATGTCATAGTCTACATTGATGACTTCTGCATCGCATCGCATGAGGAGGAGCACTATCAGCACGTCAAGGATGTGTTTGACAGATTACGGAAGCATGGACTGCGCATAAACGCCTCAAAATGCATTTTTGGGCAACCACAAATGGATTTCCTGGGCTATCACGTCACAAAGACCGTCATAACTCCGACCAAGGATCGGATACAGGCAATCAGAGTTTTTTAGCGATGCTAAATGTGTACAGACGATGCTTACCTAATAAAGTTTTTAAGTAAGGACAGCTGCAAAAGCTAATCATAGGCAACAAAAAGAAGGACAAGACGCCAATAGTGTGGAACGCCGAAGCCGACCAGATGTTCGAGCAGTGCAAGACCGATTTGGCACACGTGACAACATTAGCGCATCCGTCCGCAAATGCTAAACTGGTACTGCACGTTGACACAGCCTTGATTGAGTTGCGAAACGGATCCCTCAAGCCGCTTGGTTTCTTCTCTAAACGGATATCGGAATCGCAGAAAATGCAAAGTACTTATGACCGGGAGTTGCTGGTGATTTTTCTGTCCGTCAAATACTTTTCACATATGATCGAAGGGCGCAGCTGCACAGTACTGACCGACCATAAGCCGCTTACCTTTGCTTTTCAGCGGAATCCAGACAAAACGACACCTAAGCAAACTCGACAGCTCAGCTTTATCAGCGAATATACAACGGATATCTAGCACATCGCGGGCAAACAGAGCGTCGTCGCAGATACGCTGTCCAGAGTTGAAGCGATCTTTAACGACGATCAAATAAATTTGAAGGATCTAGCCTTAAGTCAACATGCAGATGCGGAGTTGCAGCAGCTTATTGAGCATTCTTCCCTACAGCTAAAACAAATCCAACTTTACGACTCAACGACATTGTTATACTGCGACATTTCACAGCTACCGTAAGCAAGTCTTCAATTCCTTTCATAACTTATAGCACCCAGGTAAGCGCGCTACAGTGAAACTGATAACCAAACGTTTCGTCTGGAGAGACAAGAAAAGAGTCATAGCTCAAATGGTCAACAACTGCATCAGCTGCCAGCAGGCAAAAGTCAACAGACACAACAAAGCAGCGCTTCAAGAATTCAACCTGCCCGAAAAGCGATTTGAACATATCCACATTGATCTAATTGGCCCGTTGCCACTGATCAGCACTTACAGGTACGGTCTGCCGTGCATTGACCGGTTCTCCCGCTGCCGGCGGCAGTCCCAATAGCAGACATAACGGCAGAGACGGTTGCTAAAGCTTTATTGCATGGTTGGATTGCAAACTACGGCACGCTACACTTCATAACTACCGCTCCAAGCACCTGCCAACAACAGCATACCACCCCCAAGCCAACGGCATAGTGGAAAGAATGCACTGGACGCTGAAGATCCCCATTAAATGTCACACTGACTCCAACTGGACCGACAGCCTTCCCATTGTACTACTGGGCTTACGAGCAACATTTAGGGGCCATTTCTAGTTATCATCCGCAAGGATAAGCAATTTGTAATCGATATCAACGGCAAGCATAACACTGTAATTACTGTGTTATTACCACTCGTAGCGGACGTGAAGTACGTCCACCCAAAAAATACGTTCATTTTGCAACTTCGCCCTAATAAAATGTCTATAATCGATAAATCATAGCTTAGTCGTGAACGAGTTTGGAACTGGATCAGCTCTTGGTTCCCGAAAGCTACTTACTAGAGACAGTCATAAAAAATTGCTTAATTATATAAAATATATATAGTGACATATGTACCACACCCACAACATATACTATAAGTACACACACACTCACATATGTCCACAGCACCTAATGCCAACCCCTTACACATAAGCCCTAGCAACTAAGCGCATTACATATGTAAACCGAGACACGCCAATTTGTAAACAATAAACCCTAGAGCCCCAATATTATAAATTCTTGGTGACAATAACAATTCTGGCGTGGGACCGATCATAAAATCAAATGCCAAATTGCCAACGAAGCTCAAATTAGAATATTCTAGATCTTCATTAAATGTTAAACGCGAACGCACAATCATCCGAAAATCGTATCCGCAAAAAGACACACGCGAAACTTACCGCGAGTGTCTATTGACCGTTCACGGATTACAACATCCCAGGTCAATCAAAAACCCGACATTGCAATTTTATTGCAATTATCTAGTACTCAACTAAGTATTGATCCTTTGGACAATCAAAGCTACTAGGTAGTGAATTTTATTCACTACACAACAGTGAGTGTGCCCTTGGCCTTGCACATCCTTTGATCCCTGCAAGACACACTCATTGGTAACGTGCGTGAAACAACGCCACACCTTGTAACGAACACGACGGCTACGCTGGGCGCGTTACGCCTAGCACTCGTGTTGTGCATTGGGAGCGTACTCCGTCTACGGGTTCCGACCGTGCTCAGGGAAGGGGCGTGGGTTCTTTTGCTCCCTAACACACTCGACGCGTCAAGTATAATAAAGAAAACAAGTAGACAGAGTTAAGGTATGACGGAATACCACGATATATAAGGAGCGACTACGGTCTGCAAGCAGAATATATCATATAGAGCCGAGGAGCTAAGATGTTGGCTACCCTCGGTCTTCACCCACCCTACCTGTAGATTCTGTAGCATCTGCGGTTGTCATTGTAACTACCTTTTTATATGCGATATTATTTACCTAAGGTACCCAAAAAGGAATTAAGATTTCATTTTATCATATATGTGTATTCAAAGAGGATTTAAATTCATGTTCGTACCTCATTATACATTACGTGAAAAGAACATCGTTTTTTCCTTATAAAACTAAACTCAATCTGGGCAAAAACGTACATGAATGAGATTACACTTCGAAATTAATACTAAGTTAAATCACTGCTGATATGAATGATCCACAAAAATTATCTGTAATTACGAAGGCTGATTAAGAGTACACCCGCTGACTTAAACCACGATTTAAACAATATGTACAATTCGATTAGTTGGCTTATTACCTTTTGATCTTTCACACAGTACTCACTACTTTAGTATAATCCAACGATGTCAGCAGGCCTGTTGACGACGATGATGTGTTGTGGAATCTTAATTAAAGTGTGTAACGTAGAAATATAGTAGTCAGCGACATATACATCCAAATCAGGATCGAAAGGCAATGTCAGCGATATAAAACGGAAACAATTGCAATTTAAATTTCATGTGTACTTATGCCCTTCGCTTATACCTACGGCCGGTATGCCACTTAAAAATTATATCAGATGTTGTAAATCCGAGATCTGCGCTCAAGAATGTCCGGGAATCGATGGGTCGAACACGTGGTCACGTTGGTCTGCCAGTGCGTGCAGCAAATACTATTGGTTAGCGAGGTTCAGACGATGCTGAAATCTTGGTTCGGCCTTAGGAAAATCGCTGCCTGCTACCAGTGTAGATTGTCTCTGTTTGGTGCTTTGGGCTTTGGCTTTGGCTCCGACAAGGAGTACGCGTTATGCGAAATTTTTATTTTTGGCACGCAATAACGTGGCGCCGCAATTTAGCCTGCACCTTCCTACGACTTCCACACACAGGATTGGCAGCCCTCGGCTCCAGTAACGATCCCTTAGTGAAGATTTGTCAAAACGTCCGAATTTTGAAACTTTTCTTTATTCCGGTGAAAGGTTATAGCCAAGCGCATGATACCTATATTTACCTTTTTTTTTCTTTTCCATGGACTTGGGATTTTTTTTTTTGTTCGAGCTTGAGTGCCGATACACGTGGGTTTATCACGCCCACGTGAAAAATTGAACTTTATAATTTTTAAAGCAATCTAAAGCGACTGTACTCGTTGGTGATTAAAATGGAAAAGAATGACGCCACGCCAAAACTAAAAGTGGCAATTAAGCATTCACCCAAGACACGATATTTTCATTCGCAACGGCGTCATTAACATAGGTCATGGTCACTCTAATTATGTTATTAAAATACGCTGATCATATGTAATTGCAAAAATGTTATGGTGCAATGCTGCCCATTGAACTTGATTGCGATCAGCTGATCGTGCCAATGGCAATGTATATTTACATTTACAGAAATAAAACTTATCAACCCATCACAACGCAGGTTTAATCGAAAGGATTAACTAATACTGAGATAAAAGCTGAAAAAGGGGTGATTACTTACATTCCCAAATGTCTTTAGCATGGTAATGACCAAGTTCTTTTCCCTTGAGGTCTCTTAACAAATATAAACAATTACCAATTTTTCGTTTGATACGTGCTTTAGCTCCAACTGGTGCAAGTTTTGCGTTGATAGGCTTAGTGCGTAAGTTATACGTTCGCAAATTCTTTTCATATGCCTTATCCATGTGTTTTTGAATATTAGAACGTATTAAGGGAAATTCGCCTTTATTCAACATTTGCAGGCATTGAGCCTTTTTATGGGCTTGAGAAATGTGAACTTTGAGTAGTGATCCAGAATGACGAATATACCAATGTTTCGTATTTTTGATGGTGGGTACGGACCAACAAAGTCGACATATAACCTTTGGAAAGGCCTTTCGCTGACCACTTGGTTTCCCATGGTCGGCTTGAGGCATCGATTAGGAGCTTTCGACGTTTCTCAGAACTCGCAGTGGCGTATGTACTCGCGTACGTCAACCACCATGTTCGGCCAGTATAAATGTCTGCGAATACATTCCAAACATTTGGCCATCCCACAATGCGCGGATGTTGGTTGATCATGTGCTGCTTTCATAGCATTTAAGCGCAATTCAGACGGCACAAATAATTTCCAACCCTTCATGTTCTCGTCTAAACTACTAGCTGAGCATTCTGGCAAGTTGAAACGAATATTATTATCTTTAAGCCGGCAGTATTCGTTGGATCGAAATGCCTCCGAAGACAAATCGATATCAGGGTATACTTCTAGGTCCAACGCAGCTACTTCGTCTGCTGGCTCAAAGGCACGGGAAAGCGTGTCTGCGACCACATTCTCACTACCCTTGCGATGTTCGATAGAAAAATTATATCCTTGCAATTTGAATGACCATCTAGCTAGTCTACCATTTAGATCTTTTTGGTTCATTAGCCAACGTAAACTTGCATGATCAGTCACGACTTTAAAATCGTGTCCTTCGATGTAGCCAATACGCAGTCAATTTCAGCCAAATGAATTAAATGTTCATCAAAACTTTGCGATAAAACAAGTAAATCATCCAAGTAAACCAGAACATGACATTTCATGTCATAAGGAATTACTTGATCCATCAATCGGCTCATGGTCTGCGGTGCATTGCACAATCCAAATGGCATCCGCTTAAATAGATATAACGGCCTGTTCGGAATAGTGAATGCTGTTTTTGCCCGCGATGATTCATCCAAGCAGATTTGCCAAAAGGCATCTTTTAAATCGATTTTCGACACACAATGTACAGGAGGAAGTCTACTTATCAAGCCATCTAAATTTGGTATCGGATAAGCACCCTTACTGGTCACTTCATTTACCTTGCGGCAGTCTAAACGAAATCGGACTTTTCTAGGCTTTACAATCAATATCGCGGGAGATGACCATGCGGAATATGGAGCTTTCTCAATGACTCCAAGTTTGATCATCCTTTCTACTTCTTCGCACAATAATTTTTCCCTTGCTGGTGATAACGGATAAAACCTCTGTTTTATGGGCTTGGCATCACCAGTATCGATGATATGTTCTACAAGAGTAGTCTTTCCTAGACCATCACTTTCAATTGAAAGAAAAGAGGTGATTACTGATTGTAAGCGTTTCTTTTGGGCTAGTGTTAACGACAACTGGTTCGAATCAACTTCTTCGAACTCCACTGAATTCATGGTATTCGAATGATGTACTGAAATGCCAAATGCTCTCCAGAAATCTATTCCACAGAGAACGTTTTTCTTGATAGACGGGAGAATTAAGAATTCGAAATTATTTGCAATGGTGTTATAAACGATAGGAATTGAAATGGAACCTACAACATGTTGTTTTTGTCCGTTAATTTAATTTTGTTAAAGTCAATTTTCGTATCGATAATTTTATTCGCTAACCTCCCTCCAATCACGCTTTTCGTAGCCCCACTATCTAACAAGGCTAAGTAATGCTGATTGAATATTTCCAAATTCATGAACGGCCGCACATCGTTTGATCGATTATCAATTGCTGAAACACGGTGCTTATTTAGCGAGCGTCGCTGACTCCATAGGTTTCTTAGTCTCTCTGACGAACGAGGCTTAAATTCAACTTTGGGTTGCTCTACGGTCTAAATATTCGACGAAGGTCCTCCAACGAGTTTTCCGAAACAGGGTTACACTTTCTACAAGTGGTTTTGTAAGTGTCAACGGCACCACAGCCGTAACAAAATACACGACGAGCTTTTAAACATTCTTGATATCTGTGTCCCTTTTCCTCGTAGTTCCAGCAAATCAATTTTTCCGGAGAATGTATAGCATTTATGTCCCCAGTTTCTACCAGATTCTGCGTAAGATCCGTCTTTGTGGTATTCTCATGGACTAGTTCGTTGACTACTCGTTGTGGTTTAATTGGTCGAGAAATTGGCTCGGAAAGGTAATTCGAATAGAATGCTTAATGCTTATGACATTCTTTGCGTAATGTCGCAAGACTCGGAGTGTTTAGATGAAGTAGTTCATGTCTTAATTCTGGTTTTAGGTTTCGCTTTACATTGGTCACTAACTCTGAGTCTGACATTGGTTCCCGTAACGCATCTGACAAGGCAAGAATCGTATCTAAAAATTCATCAAAGCTTTCGGACCCTCGTTGTTTGCGTCTTCTAACCATGTCCGGTAAACAGCACATTGGCAAACTGAAATAACAACCTAATATTGCCATTTAAACATTGTGAAGTAAAGCAATTTATGCGATATATAAAGTCATCAACTGGGATATCACTAGCCACGCCTGAAAATCGGACTTGCCAATTGGATATAACACTTGTCGGGCCTATCAACTGCGTATTCACGTCTCGTATCAGACTGAACACTAACATTCGGTAATCTTGAAGCGTTGTTCGACCGCGGTGCATCACGTGGAAAATCATTTTCCCATTCTAATTGGGGTTCCTCACGTGGCCTCTGATACAAGTTTAAATTTCTAACTGCGGCATTTAATTCTTCGGACAAATAAGACGCCATTTCAGCCTTATGGGCTTCCAGTGTCTTACTGATAAGCAACTGCACACGCTGTTCTGACAAACCAAGCGATTCCCTAGAAGGTTGGGTGTTTCGCGATCCCGCTTGCTCCCGAGAGTTAGTCGGTCCACTAGGACGACCTCTGGCGGCTTTAAGAGTATTTCGAGCATTACTTCGAGTAATAGTTCGGGACCGAGGAACGGCCCCCGTGCTTGTAGGTCTTTGTGAAGCTCCTGCATTCAAGTCACTGCTATCTTCGAATAATTCTCAACTACAAACTCGCTTGCAAGTGGGACATGTCTCATTGCTTCTTTTTTTTTTTTTTTTTTTTTATTATTTATTTATGGTCGACAAAACGAGTGTCTTCCTCATTATTCCGTAGATTATACATACAATAGATAATAGAATTATATGCTAAAAGCCTAGTTAGGTAACATAGTTCTCTAAATAGCATCACCGACCGATGGAGGTGTTTTAGTTGCCAGTCCGGCCAGCTGTGCCCCTTTTCACAGCTAAATTTGTCAGTGACGCTATTAGAGCCTACATCTAATCAGAAGGGTGCAAGTAGGAAAAAAGTGTTCTTAAGTAAAATTAAAAATAATCTTAGTTTGCTATATTAATTAATAAAATACCATAAATAGGAAAAAAGAAAGTAAGAAGAATAATGTTAATAAAGTAAAGAAATGGAGGCTAGATATATATAGTGTTAAGTAGATAGGACAGAGAGAAAAGTAATGGGAAATCACCGACCCGGTGGGGGAAATTTACAGCCTGTCCGGCAAGCTATGCCCCTGCTCATAGCTTGGAATGGTCAGTGACTTCCCGAAGGTATCCTGAAAGCAACGATTTTATTAGGGGTAGAGAAAGTTCGGTAGAGAAAACGTGATGCAAACTATTATAATTTTTACATAGCACGCGAAAAGAATTGTGCATAGCGTAGTCTGTTGTGCACGTAGACAGGAATAAGGGGCGGTAATTTCTGGTTGGTCTAGACGGAACAGAGAATTGAAGACGCCCTAGCAGAAAAGGAGAATCTATATCGCCAATAATCAACTTATGTAGAAGGACAACACCGAGAATTGTCCTACGGTTGGTTAACGACGGAAGGTTAAGAAGAAGCAGCCTGCTGGAGTAGGATGGCAACCGAAGATTAGGGTCCCAATTTAAACCTCGTAAGGCAAAAAGCAGAAATTGCTTCTGAACAGATTCAATACGATCCTGGCTATTGTTATACTGCGGAGACCAGATGCAAGAGCAGTATTCAAGGATAGGGCGAACAAGAGAGATGTACAGAAGTTTCGTTATAAAAGGATCGTTAAACTTTTAGACCATCGTTTAATGAATCCAAGTACACCTTTTGCCTCATTAACGATGGTATCTATGTGAAGATTGAAACAGAGTTTAGAATCAAATAGAACGCCTAGATCCTTAACTGTTAGTATACGTTGTAAAGGGGTATTGTCGATTGTATAACTGACAAGATAAGGTGTAGTACGATTAAATGTCATAAACATACACTTTGAACAATTCAGATGCAATTGATTGGCCGAACACCAAAGTTGCATAGCGTTCAAATCGTCTTGTAGACGAGAATGATGTAGGGGATTAGTGTATGATAGAATAAGTTTCACATCATCCGCATACATGGGCATGTGATATAACAGAGGGGAGATTTATAAAAAGAGTAAAGAGTAAAGGTCCAAGATGACTACCTTGAGGAACACCAGAAGTAACGTGAACTTGTTTAGAGGTAGTCAGCCTCAGCATTACTCTTTGGGTCCTACCTTTTAAATAAGAATTAATCCAAAGCAAAAGAGACGGAGGGAAACCTATTCGGTCAAGTTTAAAAAGTAAAATGTCATGGTGCACAGAGTCAAACGCTTTACTGAAGTCAGTATAAATAACATCAGTTTGCATTTTCGAAAGAAAAGCATCGTTTACCAAGAAGTAAACTCAAGCAGATTGGTCGTAGTTGACCGATTCTTTACGAATCCATGTTGAACAGGGAAACAACTGATTTGCAGAAATGCTGCAAATTCGAAGTGATTATTTTTTCAAATAATTTAGGAATAGCGGACAGTTTTGCAATGCCCCTGTAATTTTGTATATCAGACTTTCCACCTTTCTTGTGGAGAGGAATGATATAAGATTCTTTCCAAAGAGATGGAAAGACAGAAGATTCAAGAGATAGATTAAAAAGCTTTTGCAATGGCTAAAGAAGGGAAGAACTACACTCCTTGAGTAGACAACTAGGAATATTATCAGGCCCAGGAGAGTAAGAAGATTTTAAAGAGTTTATAGCGAAAAGGCGAGAGGAGTGTGAAATAATAGGAGGAGGTATAGAACTAGAGGAAGAAATAGTATACGGGTAAGAATTATTATTAGGACAGACTGAGGAGTAAGTTGATTGGAAAAAATTAGCAAAGAGGTTAGCAGAATCAGAGTCATTACTAGCTTTATCCATCCCGAAAGAAAAAGAAGTTGGCAAACTTGAAGATTTACGCTTCAAGTTTACAAAATTGTAAAACTGTCTCGGATTTTGGGCAAATTGCCTTTTACAACGAGTTAGATAATTCTCATAGCATTGAGAATTCAAAAGAAAGAAGTTCGACTTGGCTATGGAATATTTAGCCAAGTCTGTACTAAAACCAGACTTTTTAAACTTTTTAAAATATTTAGATTTTAAGTTTTTAATATGTGACAATCTGGGAGTAAACCAGGGTGGTTTTGAAGAAGTAGTCGAAGGAATTGACTTGGGAATACTCATATCTAAGAGGGAGATTAGGGTGCTATAAAAAAAAGTAATAGCAGTATTTATATCAACCGAGTCAAATAAGACAGACCAATCGGTTGCATAAATAAGCTGATTCAGCAATGAATAATTTCCTTTGCGAAAGCAGCGGCGGGGCTTATTGGCTGATGAGCACGAAATGAGACGATTACAATTGAACATAGTAATCTCTAAAGTAGGATGATATACATCCTCAGGAAGAGATAAAGGAGGGCACCTAGACACATTAGAAATAAGGTAGTCGTTAACAAATACAAGGTCAAGTGTTCTATTCAAATGATTAGAAATTGAATTGATTTGAAACAACGAAAGATCAAGCATGCAGTCTATAAAATCATGCTGTGCTGAGGGCACTAGATAATTTTCGGCAGTGAATAATGACCAAGAGGTGTTCGGCAAATTAAAATCACCCAACACCATAAATAGGTCATTATCACGCACGTGTGAAGAAACTTCTTTAATACAAGTAATATGTTTCATATAAACTTGAATATCAGAAGAAGGAGGGACATAAGAGCATGTTATATAGATATTCCGTGTAGGAAAAGACACCTTAACTGACATAATCTCAGCGTCAGTAGGCGTACTAAAACAGAAAAGTTCTGACTGGAGAGTGGCTTTAACGGCAATTAACACCCCACCACCTCGAGTCGGCCGATCATTTCTATGCAAAATAAAACTATTTGAAAATACCTCAAAATCGGATATGGTTGAATTTAACCATGTTTCTGAAAAAGCTATTATATCCGAGTCGAAGGAAGTACTGGCCATGAAAAGATTTTTAAGCTTTGAAATAAGACCTCTGACATTCTGATAATGAATACAGATTTGGTCAGAAGATGAAGTTAGTTTTTTGGGACAGAAATGGTACCCTGTATTGAAGGGACTGGAAGGGTGACAGGCTGGTTACGCTTTTTGGCTTGAACTCGTGAACAATCATGTGTGGAGGCCAAAATTTGGGATCACAAATGATTGGGAACATATCATGTGAAACATTTATTTTAAATGATGATATTTCACGAGGGGGTGGAGAAATTAAATTTGGTTATTGACACGCTAGCAGAAGATTTGCTAGCAATATAGGCTGCCAATGACTCAGAAGTGGTGTCCGATGAAAGTCGAGACACAAAAACTTGCCTACGAGGGGCAACAACCGTTAAAGTAGGTACTGATGGGGCTGCAGGTAATACAGGAGTTGGAGGAGCTAAAGAGGCACCATGATTGTGTTTAACAATCTGGGCAAGATTACGCGTAGGTCTACCTTTGCGGACAGGAGCTGACGGGGCTGAGGCAGTTTGGATAATTGGGACAGTATCAGGTACGGGCTCTACTGAAACTACTATAGGGGATGAAATGGGGGTATTTGGGCAATCGCTTGGAGAAGGCGATAAAGACAACATTGGAGATAAATTCAAGTTGCTAGGTAGGGACAAGAAAGGCGTAGGTGTCTGAACAGACGTAGAGGGCAATTGCAAAAGTTGAGGCTCCAACCGGCGATTGGTTGGAGACTCGAATTTATAATTGGCAAGCAACTCAAAACTCGAGTCAAAATTACTTGACAGCTGCTTAGCCACGTTATTCAATTTTAAAAATTGATTTCTCACAGAATTATACATCCTGGAGAAATCAATTTGCTTTTCGATGCAAACCGGGCACGACCAACGCAAGCCACCGCAGCCCTTCTTGGCAACTACAGCGATCTTGTCGCAATCACGCCCAGTGAGACCTGCACATTTAGCATGCATCATATTCTCACACAGCCAGCAATTAAGCACTTGAACGTGCAAGGTTTCTTACAGCACGACATAATTGCTACAAGAGTATGCAAGTTGTGAGAGCGCAGAGCAAAACGAAAACGGTGCACAAAAATAGAGCAAGTAAACACTCAAAAAACAATTATCGTACACAAACAAATTGTTTGGAGCGAAAAGCAATAGCAAAAATTTGCGAGAGCGCGATGCACAAGCAGAAATATGCAGCAGCGAACACACGCACAAACAAGTGTATGCACGGGGGAGCACCAAAGCAAAAGAATCAAAAACAGGCAATAACAACAAACACGGAACTGACGCCGCGTTAACCATCTTAACCATTGATTTAGGCAATTTCGATTAAATTTATGAGCGCATGGAGTTTCTACAATGTCTGCATCACCAATCGATGATTCATTGCAAATAGTACACACTGCAGGTGCTTCGCTGAGAGTTAAATTTTCCTGACTACGAACGACAGCCATCATGAATCAATCGATTATAATTGGTCAAAGATTTAAATGAAAATTGGTCCCTAAAGAATTGTAATTTTAAGATACATACGAAAAGCGCTAATGAGCGATAATTACGATAATCGGAAACGGTTTTACGGCATAAAGAAAAGGTTTAAGGCACTTCGATATTAATATAACAATATTATAACATGGGACTTATCCTTAGGTAAATACATCGCATAATATAAATCTCTATGTTTGATATATCTCCTTACAAAAAGCAGTAAAATGCTGACTTGGTGTCTGTGCCATTTTCTCCACGAAGAATTGCCCAACGGGCCAACAACATCCGCTTCCAACGCCGCTGCCGCTAAGCCACAGGTTACTAGGGCTAGAATTGATTTAAGTTTATTCAGTTGCAAATTGACATCAATAAAAGGAAGACTTGCTTCTCCAAAAATTATATTTTAATCATCGTTTAATAAACTTTGGAATTAACTGGCGCCCGAGCAGGGACCGGCTCGTGTTACAAAAGAACAAAACGCTTCTACGTGCGCGTTAGTAGGTTATACGCGAAAACAAAACCAGTGCAACTCTCGTTAATTAAATTCAACGACTGGTGAAATTCGCGAAAGGCAATTGGAACTTAATTGTTTATTTGCCCATCGGTGGACAACACAGGCCCGCCCGCAGGATACTCTTAATGAAGACTGGTCGCAGGATCTACATGGGATCTACTGGGGGTAGATACCCAAAGGCTTCAACCTACCCGGCAGGGTCGCAAGCTCTGCCATTTTTATAATGGCTCTCCTTCCAAGTTTCGTATCCAAATCGAGGCATCAGACTACGTCCTACCACATTTGGCAGGGAATCTACCATCACGTTCGATCCCCCAAAGCTTATTGAGAACCCTGCCAAACTCTAGTTGGCTGACCCTAATTTCCACAAGCGTTCGCAGATAGATGTGTTGATTGGCGCTGATATCCTACCGTCCATACTAACAGGGTGGGTTGCTGAGTCAGGAAACTATTCTCGGCTTGATTTTAACAGGCCCAGTTTCAAAGACCGCATTCATCGCAATCTCGACATTCTTGACTCGAATATCCGTCTCTCAAGAAGAGCAATTAGACATTATTCTTACAAAATTTTGGGTAAGCTGGTAAAGAGCTCCGACTCTTTCTGTGAGAGTAATTTCATCCGAAATGGCAGATATAAAGTCACCCTACCTTTCCGGGATCCTAATCACATAGACTTAGGACATTTAAGAACTATCGCACTAGCTCAGTTTCTCCTTTGAAAGACTCCGTGATTCGGGAGTGCTCCGACTTATGGCATATGGCACAAGTCTCTCCAAACAGCAACCCCAATAACTTTTTCTTGCCACATCATGCTGTTGTTAGGCCAGACAGCACCACAACAAAGGTTCGCGTTGTGTTTAACACCTGCAGCCCGACTTCCAATGCCAAAAGCCTAAATGATATCCTACACACGGGACCAGTACTCCAATCCGATCTGACGATTCAGAAACTAAATTGGCGATTCTACCACTATGTTTTCAATGCCGATATAACTAAGATGTATCGGCAGATCCAGGTCGATCCAATAGATACGCCCTACCGACGAATACTATTTCGCAATGAGCACGAAGAACTTTGCGACTTCGAACTCAACACAGGGGTAAACCATGCTCCATACTTCGGATTCCGGGTCCTCCATCAACTTGCTCGTAATATACAAGAACCATATCGCATCAGATATAATTGAAAATTATATGTATGTCGATGATGTTCTAGCAGGGACACACACAAAGCAACAAGCAATTTCAGCAATAGCAGAACTCCGCATGGCACTCGACAGAGCCGGGTTCCCTCTGAGAAATGGGACATCCAACACAAAGGAAGTGTTAAAAGGAATACCAAGGGACCAAGGAATACCAAGGGACCACTTACTGTGTGCGGATTTCTAAGAAATCGAAGAGGCCAGCGTCCCCAAAACGCTAGGCATTCGATGGCAAGCCACAACAGACCAGTTTTTCTTTGCTCCGTCCATATCGGTATCATAGCCTTCGCTCACTAAACGTGAAGTACTATCACAGATTGCGAAATTGTTCGGTCCTGCTGGATGGCTTAGCACCTGTGATAGTTCGAGCAAAGATTTTCATGCAAGAGGTCTGCCTCCAAGAACTGGGGTGGGATGATTCCCTGCCGGAAGATCTCGTTCAACGTTGAAATGACTTCCTAACCGACTATCCCTCTTTGAAGCGATCCGTATGTCAAGATTGGTAGATTTTCACCAAAAGGTAAAGGTGATATTTCACGGCTTCAGCGACGCGTCCCAGCGCGCATATGGTCGAAATAAATGGATGCATCTCCACTCACCTTGTCGCAGAAAAAACGAGCGTGCCGCCAGTTAAGACGGTATCACTACCACGCTTGGAGCTGTGTCTTTCCGAGATTACCACGGATCTTATTCCTCAGCTCCCTATCCAGAGTAGAGAAAACTTAAATTGTACAGACTCCACTATTGTTCTTGCCTGGCTGGATAAACCTCCATGCAAATGGGTAGCCAAGATAACGTCAGCCAATGGCAAATGGTCCCATGTTCGATCCGAACATAAGCCAGCTGACTTAGCTAGTCGGGAGATTTCTCCTCGGGACTTATTGGGCAGCACTTTGTGGTGGCATAGACCGGAATGGTTCAACTATCACAAGACTAATGGCCAGTGAACTGCAATATCTCACAGCTTCCCTCCTAAAACATTGTAGAACGATTCTCCAGATTCGACAAGGCATTGCGAGATATCGCATATGTCTGTCGCTTTATCCAGCGCTGTAGAAATCCAGCGATCCACCTCCCCGCCGAGCTCCGTAATGAAGAACTTACGAGAGTTAAGTTCCTACTTATCGAGTATACTGAGCGCCAAGCTAATCTTAAGGAGTATAGCTGTTTGCTTGATACGAAGCAAATTCAAGGATCCACCACATTCGCATTTTAAACGCTTTCATCGATCAAAGGGGTATTCTGCGATCCTGTGGACGTGTGAGAGCATCAACCTCATTAGGCTATGATGAACGACACCCTATAATCATTCCGGCCAATTGTGATTTTTCACGCCTCCTGGTCCGATTTACCCACCTCATTTGTCTTCATGGAGGTAATCAGTTGGTAATGCGACTCATAAGAGCCAAATACTGGATCCCAAAGCTCAAGGTCCTGGTAAAAACTACCATAAACTCCTGCAAGGTCTGTGTAGTACACCGTCGACGACTCCAGACACAACTTATGGGCGAGCTCCCAAGGCCGAGATCAACCTTTTCCCGACCTTTCATACACACGGGTGTAGATTTTGCCGTACTTTTCGATATAAAAAGCTACATTGGTCGAGCGTGCAAAATTACCAAGGGTAATGTCTGTGTCTTCGGTTGTTTCAGCACGAAAGCAATCCATTTAGAAATCACCACAGATTTAACCACGGAGAGATTCCTGGCGGCATTTTCGCGATTTATAGCAAG
This sequence comes from Drosophila ezoana, assembly GCA_035045725.1. Taxonomy (NCBI): domain Eukaryota; kingdom Metazoa; phylum Arthropoda; class Insecta; order Diptera; family Drosophilidae; genus Drosophila; species Drosophila ezoana. The sequence goes on from JAWNOU010000099.1 coordinate 72,882, forward strand.
ACGGCCTTCCCCAACAGATGTACTCAGATAGTGGGAAAACATTTGTGGGAGCCTCATCCGTTCTTTCGAGAGATTTCTTGCAAGTGAACAAGGAGCTCATCTTATCCAAGCACAGCCATCAAAACTTGTGTTGGCATTTCAATCCTCCTGGCGCTCTTCACATGGGCGGATTGTGGGAGGCAGGTGTCAAAACCTTTAAGACCCACGTCTACAAATCCACCTCATCCTCAAAATATACATTTGAGGAGTTCGCGACTTTCCTCTCCAAGATTAAAACCTTAACTCCAGGCCAATCTCTCCAATGTCGGAAGATCGGACCGATTTGTTGGCTCTAAGTCTCTAAGTCTACTGTCAACTAACTGGCCAGTAATCGAAGAAGACGCCATTTCTATAATTAACCGCTGGCAGCGACTCAAAGCGCTTCACCAGCAATTCTGCATTCGGTGGAAGAATGAGTATTTAAAAGAGCTCCATAAGCGAAACAAATGGCAGTCCCCTACAAGGGACCTCCAAGTCGGTGATATGGTGATTTCAAGGAAGATAACATACCAATAAATGAACGGCGCCTTGGCAGAGTCCAGCTCGCTTGCCCTGGAACAGATGACAAGGTCCGCGTAGTGGACGTTGACAAATCTCTTAAAGCAACTAATCCCTCTTTAAAAAAAAAGTTACAAAAAATGACATCTTATTCTCCAGTTCCCCCCTGTAGAGAACCAGCATGGCACCGTGATCGAAGGGTTCCAGCCAACGCCAAGGAATGGACTCCTTTACGCCCGAGAAGCGCCTCCGAGCAGTTTTGATAAACAAATATTGCTTCAACTGCCTGGCTCATCAGCACTCAAGGCAGTCATGTCGCAGTGGAGCCAAGTGCAAAATTTGCAAAAAGGATCACCACACCCTACTCCACATGCGTGATCCCCGTGGCGCTCGATCCTTTCGGTCAGCCAACAGGCCCACAAGAAGGGCATCTGGCTCCTCGCCCTCCAGCGGCACAACAAGCCCAAGACATTCCACTATACGGACGTCGCTTACGTCCCATCTCCAGCACAAGGGGGTCAGTATCCTGCCTACCGCCGTAGTGCTCCTCGACACCGGAAAAAAGACCCTTGAGACTCGGGCCCTAATCGCTCCATGTAGTTCAGTAATCCGCATTAATGCAACCGTTGCTAGTCTGAACATAGCATTGACTGTGCTGGTTAGGTTATTTCATGAGAATGATTTTATTCAAAGTTAAGGGCATATGCTTAGCCTATGGATACATATATGTACTTTTGCTGTTATTGGTTAACAGCTACATAGAGAGAGAGGTATACATGCATATGGGCGCATGCTCTCGGAGCGGCTAAAGTGCAACGTGGTCAACGGTCTCACGCTGCCTTGGCCTGCCAAAGCGGCATCATCTTACTTCTGTGCGCAGCTCTGTATGTATGTATGTATGTATGTGCATGTGTATGTGTATACATATATACGATTATATTTATGCTATGCGCTTGAGTCTTTTATATTTTTTTTATTTTTTTAAATAAAATTGTATTTTCGTTGGCTGATCAGACCGATGTATATTTATTTTCTGTTGTTTTGAATTCGAATTCATAAAGAAAATTAAGAGGTATTATTCCAGCACAAGGGGGTCAGTATCCTGCCTACCGCCGTAGTGCTCCTCGACACCGGAAAAAAGACCCTTGAGACTCGGGCCGTAATCGCTCCATGTTGTTCAGTAAGCCGCATTAATGCAACCGTTGCTAGTCTGAACATAGCATTGACTGAGCCTCACTCAGAGTGAGAGAGCCACTCAGTGAGATAGACTCACTCACTGAGAGAGACTCACTCACTAATACGATCCCAAACACGCTCAGCACTCTCCTTACGGTCACCTCTCCACCTCCATAGCTCCAACCAAAAATATGTAAATCACTTCAAATTCAGATTTCATTTAAGCAGCCGAATTTTTACTAATAAAGCGCCATTAGAACCACTGGTTTTTCAATCATAAAAACGGACGCCACCCCCACAAACAGTTACAATATTTTGACCAAACTCGTAATTTATTAGCTTTACTATGCTCCCCATATAAATGCGAAATACTATTTAGATCTGACCACTATATAATATAGCTGCCATAGGAACAATCGGTCGAAAACTAAGGTTTTGTATGGAGTCTTAATTTTTTTTCAAGATATTGTAGTACAATTTTGGCCAAAGTGAATTGGGATAAGCTTCATTAATTCTTTTGCAATGCAACTTTATTCGAGACACGTAGTATCCGGGTCGTAGCCAAAACGAGAAGAAGGAAAAAGAGATGGTACAATTGTCAGCTTAGGGGTGGGGTGCAAGTCAATATATCGATATTGTGATCTCGATATTTGTTGAACAATTCGGATGGAGGTAGCGGGAGAAGTGGAAGGGGACGATGCTGGTTCCGCTATTTTCATGCGATTACCCCCCTCTGAGACTCGAGCCTCCTGGCCGAGTCCATTTGTGGTTGATCCTTGGTAAGGGGCAAGGCGGTTGACGTAAACCGTCCTCGTCGTACGTTTTTCAGGTAGGCGCACCTCGTAAACCAAGTCATAGTCGCGGCGTAATACGGTCCAATCGGACTGCAATTTGGGGCATCGGGCGACTCTGCGCATCCGAGAGTACAAACATGCAAAGTCGTCAGGTACGAATTCGGTAGAGTGGGAACGTAGATCGTTACACACCTTCCTTACTTCTGCGGCCGCTCGCAAATGTTGGCGGTCTGGTGAGTTTTCTAAGGTTTTCCCTTAAATGCTCGACGAATGCGGGATATCTTTCTGCGTCGGGCGTTGGGCGACCGAACATTACAACAGTTCAGAAAGCAGACGAGGTTCGCGGCCAAACATCAGAGCAGTATGCCGAAAGCGCAAGTGGCAGCAGCTGGTCCCAGTCGCGTTGGTCGGCAGCGACCAAGGTAGTCCAGAAGTGTCCGATTAAAACGTTCAACCATCCTTTCCGATGAGGGATGTTGATGCGTGTTTTGACCACACCGAGGATTCGAAGTTTCGGCCTTGATCCGAGTCGAGTATAAATGGGGTGCCATAGCGTCAAAATACTTCCTCTACAAGTGCTCGTGCTACGGTTTCTGCCGTCTGATTAGGGAGGGCGATAATCCTAGTCCAAATAGGTAGTGATGGAAATGCTTAGTTGCCAGCACTACAGACAGCAGCTCTCTCCTGGTGAAGCAATATTTTCGTACCTCGGAGCTGAAAGTTTTACTGTAATATTCTAAAACGCATTCTTGCTCTCCTTGGTTCTGACTTAGCACGGCTCCAGCGCCATGATAGGATGCGTCGGTCTTTCTTGGACTCAGTTTTAGGCCAGCGTATTGCAGACGGTCTAAAACCTGCTACAGGTGAATTAAATACTCCTCGGCCGTGCGAGATTGGACGACGATATCGTCTAGATAGACCAGCACCGACTTCCTAGCCGGAGCGTTTGTCAGACCGAACGGCATGACATTATATACTCTCTTCTAAGCCGGCTTCCCAAGCGAACGCCGTCTTCGGTCTTACACCTGCCAGTATCCGCTTTGCAAGTCCATTGTCGAAAACCAAAAGGAAGCCGTGTAGTGTCGTCGAGATGTCTCCCATCCTGAGTAGCGGATAGGAGTCTTTGACGGTAATGTCATTAATTCGCCGATGGTCTACGCAGAATCGCGTGGAGCCAACTTTTTCGCTCCACCTACACCACGGGCGATGCCCAGGGCTTGTGGTATCTGTGTGTGACAGGTATCTATCGTAGCTGGTATCTATAATGTGACAGACCAGGCTGGTGCCTCCAGTGTCATCATCGCGCTGGGCGAATATGTGTTCGTATCTCTTCAGTAGGTTTAGCAATTTGCCGCGCATTTCAATGCATAGATCTTGGGTTTGCCACGTGTTCCAATCGATTTGTGGTGGTGTGACCAAAGGGCTCTCCAGGTGACCCAAGATTGTGAACGCCGGCAGGTTACGCTCCTGAGCGCTTAAGTTTAACACGCGCAGAATGGCGGAGCCACTTTGGTAAAAAATCGATGGCCAGAAGACTGGACGTATAGCCTTCTACCAGCTCCGTACTGGGTGAGAGCTCCAGGGCTCTCTCTCCGGGCTGCGACTCATCAAAAAACAATGCCAGGGTGGCTTCAACTTCTTGTGAAGGGGACTGAGATCCGGCACAGGCTTGTTTGGGCGGCTGGGGGTACACGGTGAGGGGCTCCAGGGAATTGCAGGACCGAGACGCAGTAGCCGGGAGGGAGCTCGCGGTTCGGGGGCATTCATTCCGGGTGGCGGCTCTCTTTACACAAAGGTGCCTGGAGTCTCCATTGTTCTCGGACATCAATGCGACTCTACACGTCGTTCTAAAGATCGATCACGTGCATCTAAGTGGTCGGCAACCGTATCGGCCAACCTCGGCTGCGCCTCCAACAACGTCGTCAATAATTTCTGCTGTTGCTCGGCTGCCTCTAGTGTTGTCTGCCGTTGGCGAGCCGTTATTTTAGACTTGCTGTATTTTTGCAAGTACAAGGTAGTACCCCACACCCGACACCAATATAGCGAAACTTGGGACAAAGTGAATTAGCGTCACCACGGGTAGCCGAGCGGAAGTAATTATAGGTGGGGGGACAGCAACGGCAGATGTAGTATTCCCATGTACATAAGATTTTGCAAAAATTAGGGGAGCAAAGTATAATCTCTAAATGCCTTGTTTAATCAAAATATCTTAAATGACAAAAAAGTATTCTATACAACTACTTAGTTTTCGACCAATCGTTCCTAAGGCAGATATATGATATAGTGGTCCGACCTTAATTGGATTTTGCATTTTTATGAGAAGCATAGTAAAACTAATAAATGCCGAGTTTGTTCAAAATATCGTGAAAAACACAAATGTTTTTCATACAACAACTTAATTTTCGACCGATCGTTTCTATGGCAGCTATATGATATAGTGGATCGATCTTAGAAGGATTTTTCATATATTTGGGGAGCATAGTAAAACTAATAAATGCCGAGTTTGGTCAAGATATCTAAATCAACAAATATTTTTCATACAACTTAATTTTCGAGCGATCGTTCCTATGGCAGCTATATGATATAGTGGTCCGATGTTGATAGGATTTTGCATATATATGAGGACCATAGTAAAACTAATAAATGCCGAGATTTCTCAAGATATCATTCGAAACACAAATGTTTTTCATACAACAACTTAATTTTTGACCGATCGTTCCTATGGCAGCTTTACGATATACTAGTCCGATCTTAATAGTATGGTGCATATACATGAGAGCATAGTAAATCTAATAAATGCCGAGATTTCTCAAGATATCAATTGAAACACAAATGTTTTCCATACAAAAACTTATCTTTCGACCGATCCTTCCTATGGCAGCTATATGATATAGTGGTCCGATCTTAATTGGATTTTGTATATTTATGAGGATCATAGTAAAACTCATAAATGCTGAGTTTGGTCATATATTATTATTTTTTTTTGGCTGGTGTGGCTGTTGAGTAGAGTCGGCAGCATATATTGCGGTCAGTTGAGAGTTCGAAACCTGCCAATGGAATTTTTTTTAATTTATCTTTATAACTTCAAACGAGCGCGTAGCGCGTGCTGCATTTGGTGTAGAAATAAGAGGGTTCAGGGTATTCCTTGGTCGGGAGCGCCCGACTAGAACCTCTTACTTGTTTTATATTGTTTTTTGTTGTATTTGAAATATGTATTTGGTAACTAAGAGATTGTGGGTTCGTGTTGCTAAACTATTATACAATTACATTTTGTAATGAAGTCGAGTCCAATAATTCCATCGCATGGTGTGTGGAATTCCTATTTGACTATTTGAAAATCGTGACTGATTACGAAGTAATCGAAAAGTAAATCAATTGTAAATCAATTATAAATTGTAAATCAAAAGAATATTGTAATATTATCATTATTACAGTATTATAAAAAGTTCATTTAAGCACGTCTGTGCTGGTTAGGATATTTCATGAGAATGATTTTATTCAAAGTTAAGGGAATATGCTTAGCCTATGGATACATATATGTACTTATGCTATTATTGGTTAACAGCTACAAAGTGAGAGAGGTATCCTTATACATATGGGCGTTCACTCTCGGAGCGGCTAAAGTGCAACGTGGTCAACGGTCTCACACTGTCTTGGCCTGTCAAAGCAACATCATGTAACTTATGTGCGCAGCTCTGTATGTATGTGCATACATTTAAACGTTTATATTTATGCTATAATTGCTATACTTGCAACAAATGTGTTACAAGTAGAGTTATGTATTATATTTATGAATACACTACACCTCCCTTTTTAAAGAAATGACGTTACATAATAAATGTGTAGTTATTCAATGAAGTTAATTATAATAACATTTTTAATTGTTTGTTTTTTGTTTTATGATAAATAATATGAGCTTTAACGAGAAAGAGACTATCTTCGGCACACCGAAGACCTACAAACCTTGCACACCCAACCTTTTCATAATGCTCATAGTGCTTTGCCCGTATTTAAGAAGCACAGGGAAAATAGTTAATGCCAAGTTTGGTCACGATATCTTGATGAGCAAATAAGTAATTTAATCAAAAACATAGCTTTCGACCGATCGTTCCTATGGCAGATATATGATATAGTAGTCCGATGTAAATAAGATTTTCCAAAAATGTAGGGAGCATAGCGACATCTTTAAATGACGTGTTTAATCAAAATATCTTGAATGATAAAAAAGTCTTGCATCCAACAATTTTATTTTCGACCGATCGTTCCTATGGCAGCTATATGATATAGTGGTCCGATCCAACCGGTTCCGACATTTGAACTGCGTGCAACAGAAAGAAGGTTATAAGATCCTTGCGTTCATACAGACGGACAGACGGACGGACAGACAGACGGACATGGCTAGATCGAATCGGCCATTGATGCTGATCAAGAATATATATACTTTATGGGGTCGGAGATGCTTCCTTCTGCCTGTTACATACATTTACATTTTGCAAAAATACAATATATCCTTATTACTTATATATATTATTAAAGCGCAAAAATATATTAAAATCTTGGAGCACAAGTAAAACAAGTCAATCACTCTCAACTGAGAAATCTTTGATACTCCCCATATATATGCAAATTTTTTTAACCATACTCGGCATTAAATATTTTTCCGGTGCTTAGTAGATACGGGCGAAGCACTATGAGCTTAATGAAAAGGTTGGGTCTGCAAAGTGTTAAATCTTCGGCGTGCCGAAGATAGCCTTTCATTGTCCTTTTAATTTTATTTGTGCAATCGCACCATTAGTATCGTTAATGGTCCCAAAATTGGGTGTTCTTCAGTAATTATGTTTATTTTAAAATATTTGCTTTTTCCGTTTTTGAACAATGTACTAAAGGACTCGTTGTAGTATTGAACGTATCGATGTATTCGTTTGCGAATTCATGAATTGCAATGAATTCGCTTTGTATGAATTCGCTTAAGTTTCTTAATGAATTTTTCTTTTTATTTCATTTTATTCATTATTTATTTATTTGATTATTCATTAATTTAAATGAATTTTCAATAAGTTTTTTTTGTATTTTTAATTGTAGTTTGAATTGTTTTGGAAAGTTTTTACTAAAAAAGCTGTTTTTTCTCTGTTTCTTTGAGTATTTTAAACTACATCTTAGTTCGAAAGTGGTTCAAAGCTTAGATGATTTATATTGATTAATTGATTGTTCTAATTATGAACCAATCTTCGACGGTTCTAGGTCTATTTTGCAATTAACACCTTTAATGAAATCTCTGCCTATTATTCCATCACACGGTATAGCGAAATTTGCATCAACAATATGAAATTTGTGAGGAATTATATATTTGTCTGCTTGTAGCTCTGTTGGAGCGATGTCTTTGGATATAATGATTCCTTGACCTATACCTTGAATTTCTATACTGATATTTAATTGGATGTCACTATAGACATCGGAATCTTCTTTTAGAATTGAGATATTTGCACATGTATAAAAAAAAGCAGTTTGGTTACTGATTCTACATTATAAAATGAAACAAAACATTTTTTTATTCTGAGTATCTAAAGGGGGTTGTTGGTTTCCCGAATTATTTTTGGCTACTCTAACATTGTTACGGTTGTTATTGTTATTCCTATTAGAAATATTAAAAAGTCTATTGGCATTGCCTCGACGTCTATAGTTATTCTATAAAATAACTATAATTATAGTTAAATATCTATAGTTATTTTTTATCTTTCCGGAGTTGTGGTATCTATGGCCACCTCTGTTAAATTGGCGGTCTCTACTATCACCTCGACGGAACTGATTCTTCTTTTACCGTTCTTGATAATTTTGAGATAATTGTAAAACTCAAGGCATCTTTGAAGCTTTGTAAGTTTTCTGCCTTTCCATCAAACTCTGTTAAGAGAGATGAGGCCTCTTTTAATAACTCTACAACTGTCTGAGCCATGTTTATTATTTTTATATTTTCTACCTGTTCGTTTTTCGCTGATTGTGTCCAGAGTCACTGATCAAACGTTAACGATGTTTTTAATACCGATGGTAAATAAAGCTGAAGTTCATATTTCCATTTAAATTTTCCAGATTATCCCTTAAAGGTTGTAGTGTCTAGAGTTTGGGCTCTGTGTCAACTTTTCTGTGTATGTTGTCACTCATTAATTAAACTGCTGATTTCAATGTATTCATATAAATCGATCTCAGTGCGTTTGATTATAGTGTGAGCGGATGATCGCCGGGCGGTTTTGGTCAGATTTTGCCCCCGAAGGCTGTCCTGCTCTAGTTTTCCGCCGAATCACGACGTTGTATCAACCTGCTATACCCGTCATTCTAAAGATCGATCACGTGCATCTAAGCGGGCGGCAATCGTATCGGCCAGTCTTTGCTGTTGTTGCGCAGCTGTCTCTATTGTTATGCATTTTATGCATTGCGGGCTGTATTTTTTCAAATACAAGGTAGTACTCCACACCTGACAATTGCGGGCTTCGATAGTTTTTAATCCTTCAATCTCAATGTTTGTGTTACGGGGCGAAGTGAAAATGTCTATTGTCACTAAGTCCTACTGGGTATCGCATTTTTCGGTAAGCGGCGCTCGCTTCTTACGCTGGAAGTGCACCGTTAGAATTAGTTTGTACATACAGAAGTCGATATCACGCAGCTGCACAATTTGCCTTTTCGTCGAGGTTCACTTTCGTTCTGTGCTTGCAGCTGAGCAGAAGTGTAAGAGAAGATAAGCGCGTGCGGAGCACGAATGTAAGTCTCATTAGCTTGTAAAATATATGTAGATCATTAGATAACGAAAGATAATAAAGATTTCAGCCCAATCGTACGTAGCGAATTGAATCGTGTCGTATCGTACATCGAATCGAATGTTGTTTCTTTTCGACGCTAGAAATCTCTGCCAAATACGCGCCCGGCGCGACTCTCGGCGCCAACATTCTGAAATATTCTCTGCTGCAGAGAGTGACTGAGGTATTTTCTGCTACGCCGAAGATTTCTGCGAAGCAAGCGACTTGCAAAGTCACAACCTGAGCTGCCTATAGAGACACGTGTTGCCATAACCTCAAAGCGGACTTCACTGTATTGGTGTGGCGAGATGGCTGACGGTGATGAACAAGATGCAAGTGCGAGAAGGACGACAAGTAGTAATCAACCCGGTGGAACTGCAACGCTTGTAACGGCATGGTCAACGGGACAGGCTGACGGATCGCCTGTCCTCGCTGGAGTTCACGATAAAGTCGCCGGCGTAGAAAAGGGTAGCGGAGCAGCAAACATAGAAATTTATAGCGGCTGTCCGTCTACGTCATCTGCAGCTACTGGTCCAAGGGAAAGTTCAACACCGACGCAGCAAAGAACTGAGAAAGACGGAGCATTCTTCAACCCTTTGGGATGCCAGAACGTGATCTGCAAGCAGAAACAGGTTGCGGCTAATTGGAGTGTACACCCTAGTTTGCCATATCAAGCAAACACAGCGGTGTTTAACCAGGCTACGGAGCCCAGTATTGCCGCGTACATGGGCCACACAGGTCTGGGAGCGCTTAAAAGATCGATAGAGCACCCGCCGCGGCAGCTATTCGATAATGTACATTCTAATGCCGGGACGCCTTGGAATGGACCGCTGACATCTGCGCAAATCAGTGCGCGACACGTAATCAGCAATAATATTTACTGGCAAACCAGAGGAATGGTTGATCTTTATCAGCAATTATGAGCAATCCACAGAGAGATGTGGATTCAGCAATGAGGAAAATCTCATCCGGCTTCAGGAGTGCCTCAAAGGGCAAGCCCTGGATGCGGTGCGTGGGAAGCTTATGATACCAGCTACAGTGCCGTATGCTATAGGCACATTGCGAATGCTGTATGGCCGCTCTGAAATAGTACATGCTGCGCTGCAGCAAAAGCTACGAGAGGAGCCAGCAATAAAATCGGACAATTTGAACACTGTTATCCGACTGGCCTTAGCTGTCCAAAACTACTGCGCAACGATAGCGGCCGCGCTGCTAAACGAACTTGTTGCCAAGATGCCCAGCAATATGAAATTGGACTGGGGCCGGCATCGAATGTCAAGTGATGGTAGTAGCTTGGCCACCTTTGATAACTGGCTATTTAATGTGGCTATGTGCGCCTCTATGGTCACGCCCTACGAGATACCACGGTCTGATAACGAAAAGAAGAGCTCCACGAAAACTACTAGAGAGCGAATTTTTGTGCACAACACGGTAGACAACCCTGAGGGTTCGCAGCAACAGCGTTATCAACAGGAACAGGAGAGAGTTTCATGTGCGAAGTGCGCTGGTAACCACCGTCTTTCAGATTGCGACGACTTTAGAGCCATGGGTACAAAACAGCGGTGGGAACTTGTCAAGGAAAAGCGGCTCTGCTTTTGCTGCTTTATGCGACATCGTGCACAACAGTGTAAAACAAAGAAGAAATGTCACGTGGATGGTTGTGAGTCAACGCATCACGTACTGCTACATACGCCTACCACGAGCGGTAGTAAAGATGAGCACACGGGCCAAGGTAGCAACAATCGGGCTAAGTCAATGGAGTCTACCGTTATGTTTCATGGCAGGTCCGCAAGTAAGACACTGTTTTGATATGTTCCAATCACGCTCTATAGTAAATCAAAAAGCGTGCGCGCATATGCATTAGTGGATGAAGGAGCTGAGTGCACGCTAATAGAAAGAGCGCTTGCAGACGAGTTGGAACTAGATGATCCGGCGACCCAGCTATGTCTCAAATGGACAGGCGACATAACCAAGAACGAACCTGAGTCTATGTCTGTGGCTGTGAGCATTTCAGCTCCAGAACATAATGCGGTACAGTATGCGTTGAAGAACGTGCGAACTGTAGCGAACTTGGACTTACCAGAGCAAAGTATCGGGCCACAGTTGCTTAAGTCTCGGAAGTATTTATCTATGCTTCCCATCCTCCCGTATAACAACGTAAAGGCTCAGCTTATTATCGGCTTGGACAACATCAAAATAACTGCACCCCTGGAGATACGAGAAGGCGAAAACGACGACGTCATAGCAGCGCGAAGCAGACTAGGATGGGCTGTATATGGCCGCCCTATGGTGGGTGAAAGCACCACGCCTCGTCTGCTACATATTTGCCAGTGCAGTGCGACACGTGGGATGGATGAGGCTCTGAAGAACTATTTTGCCCTGGAGTCACTAGGTGTGAGCGTCTCCTCAAATCCGCTGAGATCCAGAGAGGACAGACGCTCGATGCAGATAAGACAACAACTTATCTGGAAGACGAAAAGCGCTGGCAGACTGGCCTGCTATGGCGGTTTGATCGCATTCATATGCCAGTCTCTTACCAGATGGCGGTTAAGCGCCTTAAATGTCTAGAGGCAAAGATGTTCAAAGACCCACCACTAAAGGAGTTCATGATGAACACGATGCACGACTATAAACAGAAAGGATATATCCGCCGGCTGAAGGATAGTGAGTTAGTAGCTAACACGATGTCGTGGTTTCTTCCTATCTTTACAGTCACCATTTTCAGCTGTTATTGAGCTGCTGTTTTGCCTTTTTGTTGGGCATTTAACAGCTTTGCCTTAATCACGTCAGTGGATTCACCTTTGACGCAACCTTTTAATTTATTAATAATGCCGGATATCGTCCTCTCGTCTTGGCATTTGTATAGTATTGTCCCAATTAGTTTTGACTTTATAGCTTCTACAGCCAAATCATCTTGGTTGCCTTTTGTTCGTTCAACAAGCCTTAGGGCTGCTAATAACGATTTAATGACAGTTTTTTATCGTCAAATTTGGGGATTGTAGACGAAATTTGTCTTACATATGCTCTATCTAAGGCTACCAGGTCTGGCAAGTTGGATTCTGTATGTTTTTCTAGTGTCTCAATGTCGCTATCAATTTTTATATCGGTAATTCGCTTACACTCATTTAGATCATGCAGCTAGTTTGGTTCAAAATTTGCTGGTAAAAATAGATCTTCTGAAGCATTTATTTCGATATTCTGTCTAATACCCATTGTTACGGGGCGAAGTGAAAATGTCTATTGTGACTAAGTCCTACTGGGCATCGCATTTTTCTGTAAGCGGCGCTCGCTTCTTACGCTGGAAGTGCACCGTTAGAATTAGTTTGTACATACAGAAGTCGATATCACGCAGCTGCACAATTTGCCTTTTCGTCGAGGTTCACTTTCGTTTTGTGCTTGCAGCTGAGCAGAAGTATAAGAGAAGATAAGCGCGTGCGGAGCACGAATGTAAGTCTCATTAGCTTGTAAAATATATGTAGATCATTAGATAACGAAAGATAATAAAGATTTCAGCCCAATCGTACGTAGCGAATTGAATCGTGTCGTATCGTACATCGAATCGAATGTTGTTTCTTTTCGACGCTAGAAATCTCTGCAAACTACGCGCCCGGCGCGACTCTCGGCGCCAACATTCTGAAATATTCTCTGCTGCATAGAGTGTCTGAGGTATTCTCTGCTACGGCTAAGATTTCTGGGAAGCAAGCGACTTGCAAAGTCACAACCTGAGCTGCCTATAGAGACACGTGTTGCCATAACCTCAAAGCGGACTTCACTGTATTGGTGTGGCGAGATGGCTGACGGTGATGAACAAGATGCAAGTGCGAGAAGGACGACAAGTAGTAATCAACCCGGTGGAACTGCAACACTTGTAACGGCATGGTCAACGGGACAGGCTGACGGATCGCCTGTCCTCGCTGGAGTTCAAGATAAAGTCGCCGGCGTAGAAAAGGGTAGCGGAGCAGCAAAAATAGAAATTTATAGCGGCTGTCCGTCTACGTCATCTGCAGCTACTGGTCCAAGGGAAAGTTCAACACCGACGCAGCAAAGAACTGATAAAGAGGGAGCATTCTTTAACCGTTTGGGATGCCAGAACGTGATCTGCAAGCAGAAACAGGTTGCGGCTAATTGGAGTGTACACCCTAGTTTGCCATATCAAGCAAACACGGCGGTGTTTAACCAGGCTACGGAGCCCAGTATTGCCGCGTACATGGGCCACACAGGTCTGGGAGCGCTTAATAGATCGATAGAGCACCCGCCGCGGCAGCTATTCGATAATGTACATTCTAATGCTGCGACGCCTTGGAATGGACCGCTGACATCTGCGCAAGTCAGTGCGCGACACGTAATCAGCGAAGATTTACCAATATTTACTGGCAAACCAGAGGAATGGTTGATCTTTATCAGCAATTATGAGCAATCCACAGAGAGATGTGGATTCAGCAATGAGGAAAATCTCATCCGGCTTCAGAAGTGCCTCAAAGGGCAAGCCCTGGATGCGGTGCGTGGAAAGCTTATGATACCAGCTACAGTGCCGTATGCTATAGGCACATTGCGAATGCTGTATGGCCGCTCTGAAATAGTACATGCTGCGCTGCAGCAAAAGCTACAAGAGGAGCCAGCAATAAATCGGACAATTTGAACACTGTTATCCGACTGGCCTTAGCTGTCCAAAACTACTGCGCAACGATAGCGGCCATTGGTTTGCACGAATATCTTTACGATCCCGCGCTGCTAAACAAACTTGTTGCTAAGATGCCCAGCAATATGAAATTGGACTGGAGCCGGCATAGAATGTCAAGTGATGGTAGTAGTTTGGCCATCTTTGATAACTGGCTGTTTAATGTGGCTATGTGCGCCACTATGGTCACGCCCTACGAGATACCACGGTCTGATAACGAAAAGAAGAGCTCCACGAAAACCAGTAGAGAGCGAATTTTTGTACACAACACGGTAGACAACCCTGAGGGTTCGCAGCAACAGCGTTATCAACAGGAACAGGAGAGAGTTTCATATGCGAAGTGCGCTGGTAACCACCGTCTTTCAGATTGCGACGACTTGAGAGCATGGGTACAAAACAGCGGTGGGAACTTGTCAAGGAAAAGCGGCTCTGCTTTTGCTGCTTTATGCGACATCGTGCACAACAGTGTAAAACAAAGAAGAAATGTCACGTGGATGGTTGCGAGTCAACGCACCACGTACTGCTACATACGCCTACCACGAGCGGTAGTAAAGATGAGCACACGGGCCAAGGTAGCAACAATCGGGCTAAGTCAATGGAGTCTACCGTTATGTTTCATGGCAGGTCCGCAAGTAAGACACTGTTTTGATATGTTCCAATCACGCTCTATAGTAAATCAAAAAGCGTGCGCGCATATGCATTAGTGGATGAAGGAGCTGAGTGCACGCTAATAGAAAGAGCGCTTGCAGACGAGTTGGAACTAGATGGTCCGGCGACCCAGCTATGTCTCAAATGGACAGGCGACATAACCAAGAACGAACCTGAGTCTATGTCTGTGGCTGTGAGCATTTCAGCTCCAGAACATAATGCGGTACAGTATGCGTTGAAGAACGTGCGAACTGTAGCGAACTTGGACTTACCAGAGCAAAGTATCGGGCCACAGTTGCTTAAGTCCATCCTCCCGTATAACAACGTAAAGGCTCAGCTTATTATCGGCTTGGACAACATCAAAATAACTGCACCCCTGGAGATACGAGAAGGCGAAAACGACGACGTCATAGCAGCGCGAAGCAGACTAGGATGGGCTGTATATGGCCGCCCTATGGTGGGTGAAAGCACCACGCCTCGTCTGCTACATATTTGCCAGTGCAGTGCGACACGTGGGATGGATGAGGCTCTGAAGAACTATTTTGCCCTGGAGTCACTAGGTGTGAGCGTCTCCTCAAATCCGCTGAGATCCAGAGAGGACAGACGCTCGATGCAGATAAGACAACAACTTATCTGGAAGACGAAAAGCGCTGGCAGACTGGCCTGCTATGGCGGTTTGATCGCATTCATATGCCAGTCTCTTACCAGATGGCGGTTAAGCGCCTTAAATGTCTAGAGGCAAAGATGTTCAAAGACCCACCACTAAAGGAGTTCATGATGAACACGATGCACGACTATAAACAGAAAGGATATATCCGCCGGCTGAAGGATAGTGAGTTAGTAGCTAACACGATGTCGTGGTTTCTTCCTATCTTTACAGTCACCATTTTCAGCTGTTATTGGGCTGCTGTTTTGCCTTTTTGTTGGGCATTTAACAGCTTTGCCTTAATCACGTCAGTGGATTCACCTTTGACGCAACCTTTTAATTTATTAATAATGCCGGATATCGTCCTCTCGTCTTGGCATTTGTATAGTATTGTCCCAATTAGTTTTGACTTTATAGCTTCTACAGCCAAATCATCTTGGTTGCCTTTTGTTCGTTCAACAAGCCTTAGGGCTGCTAATAACGATTTAATGACAGTTTTTTATCGTCAAATTTGGGGATTGTAGACGAAATTTGTCTTACATATGCTCTATCTAAGGCTACCAGGTCTGGCAAGTTGGATTCTGTATGTTTTTCTAGTGTCTCAATGTCGCTATCAATTTTTATATCGGTAATTCGCTTACACTCATTTAGATCATGCAGCTAGTTTGGTTCAAAATTTGCTGGTAAAAATAGATCTTCTGAAGCATTTATTTCGATATTCTGTCTAATACCCATTGTTACGGGGCGAAGTGAAAATGTCTATTGTGACTAAGTCCTACTGGGCATCGCATTTTTCTGTAAGCGGCGCTCGCTTCTTACGCTGGAAGTGCACCGTTAGAATTAGTTTGTACATACAGAAGTCGATATCACGCAGCTGCACAATTTGCCTTTTCGTCGAGGTTCACTTTCGTTTTGTGCTTGCAGCTGAGCAAAAGTATAAGAGAAGATAAGCGCGTGCGGAGCACGAATGTAAGTCTCATTAGCTTGTAAAATATATGTAGATCATTAGATAACGAAAGATAATAAAGATTTCAGCCCAATCGTACGTAGCGAATTGAATCGTGTCGTATCGTACATCGAATCGAATGTTGTTTCTTTTCGACGCTAGAAATCTCTGCAAACTACGCGCCCGGCGCGACTCTCGGCGCCAACATTCTGAAATATTCTCTGCTGCATAGAGTGTCTGAGGTATTCTCTGCTACGGCTAAGATTTCTGGGAAGCAAGCGACTTGCAAAGTCACAACCTGAGCTGCCTATAGAGACACGTGTTGCCATAACCTCAAAGCGGACTTCACTGTATTGGTGTGGCGAGATGGCTGACGGTGATGAACAAGATGCAAGTGCGAGAAGGACGACAAGTAGTAATCAACCCGGTGGAACTGCAACGCTTGTAACGGCATGGTCAACGGGACAGGCTGACGGATCGCCTGTCCTCGCTGGAGTTCAAGATAAAGTCGCCGGCGTAGAAAAGGGTAGCGGAGCAGCAAAAATAGAAATTTATAGCGGCAGCTACTGGTCCAAGGGAAAGTTCAACACCGACGCAGCAAAGAACTGAGAAAGAGGGAGCATTCTTTAACCGTTTGGGATGCCAGAACGTGATCTGCAAGCAGAAACAGGTTGCGGCTAATTGGAGTGTACACCCTAGTTTGCCATATCAAGCAAACACGGCGGTGTTTAACCAGGCTACGGAGCCCAGTATTGCCGCGTACATGGGCCACACAGGTCTGGGAGCGCTTAATAGATCGATAGAGCACCCGCCGCGGCAGCTATTCAATAATGTACATTCTAATGCTGCGACGCCTTGGAATGGACCGCTGACATCTGCGCAAGTCAGTGCGCGACACGTAATCAGCGAAGATTTACCAATATTTACTGGCAAACCAGAGGAATGGTTGATCTTTATCAGCAATTATGAGCAATCCACAGAGAGATGTGGATTCAGCAATGAGGAAAATCTCATCCGGCTTCAGAAGTGCCTCAAAGGGCAAGCCCTGGATGCGGTGCGTGGAAAGCTTATGATACCAGCTACAGTGCCGTATGCTATAGGCACATTGCGAATGCTGTATGGCCGCTCTGAAATAGTACATGCTGCGCTGCAGCAAAAGCTACGAGAGGAGCCAGCAATAAATCGGACAATTTGAACACTGTTATCCGACTGGCCTTAGCTGTCCAAAACTACTGCGCAACGATAGCGGCCATTGGTTTGCACGAATATCTTTACGATCCCGCGCTGCTAAACAAACTTGTTGCTAAGATGCCCAGCAATATGAAATTGGACTGGAGCCGGCATAGAATGTCAAGTGATGGTAGTAGTTTGGCCATCTTTGATAACTGGCTGTTTAATGTGGCTATGTGCGCCACTATGGTCACGCCCTACGAGATACCACGGTCTGATAACGAAAAGAAGAGCTCCACGAAAACCAGTAGAGAGCGAATTTTTGTACACAACACGGTAGACAACCCTGAGGGTTCGCAGCAACAGCGTTATCAACAGGAACAGGAGAGAGTTTCATATGCGAAGTGCGCTGGTAACCACCGTCTTTCAGATTGCGACGACTTGAGAGCCATGGGTACAAAACAGCGGTGGGAACTTGTCAAGGAAAAGCGGCTCTGCTTTTGCTGCTTTATGCGACATCGTGCACAACAGTGTAAAACAAAGAAGAAATGTCACGTGGATGGTTGCGAGTCAACGCACCACGTACTGCTACATACGCCTACCACGAGCGGTAGTAAAGATGAGCACACGGGCCAAGGTAGCAACAATCGGGCTAAGTCAATGGAGTCTACCGTTATGTTTCATGGCAGGTCCGCAAGTAAGACACTGTTTTGATATGTTCCAATCACGCTCTATAGTAAATCAAAAAGCGTGCGCGCATATGCATTAGTGGATGAAGGAGCTGAGTGCACGCTAATAGAAAGAGCGCTTGCAGACGAGTTGGAACTAGATGGTCCGGCGACCCAGCTATGTCTCAAATGGACAGGCGACATAACCAAGAACGAACCTGAGTCTATGTCTGTGGCTGTGAGCATTTCAGCTCCAGAACATAATGCGGTACAGTATGCGTTGAAGAACGTGCGAACTGTAGCGAACTTGGACTTACCAGAGCAAAGTATCGGGCCACAGTTGCTTAAGTCTCGGAAGTATTTATCTATGCTTCCCATCCTCCCGTATAACAACGTAAAGGCTCAGCTTATTATCGGCTTGGACAACATCAAAATAACTGCACCCCTGGAGATACGAGAAGGCGAAAACGACGACGTCATAGCAGCGCGAAGCAGACTAGGATGGGCTGTATATGGCCGCCCTATGGTGGGTGAAAGCACCACGCCTCGTCTGCTACATATTTGCCAGTGCAGTGCGACACGTGGGATGGATGAGGCTCTGAAGAACTATTTTGCCCTGGAGTCACTAGGTGTGAGCGTCTCCTCAAATCCGCTGAGATCCAGAGAGGACAGACGCTCGATGCAGATAAGACAACAACTTATCTGGAAGACGAAAAGCGCTGGCAGACTGGCCTGCTATGGCGGTTTGATCGCATTCATATGCCAGTCTCTTACCAGATGGCGGTTAAGCGCCTTAAATGTCTAGAGGCAAAGATGTTCAAAGACCCACCACTAAAGGAGTTCATGATGAACACGATGCACGACTATAAACAGAAAGGATATATCCGCCGGCTGAAGGATAGTGAGTTAGTAGCTAACACGATGTCGTGGTTTCTTCCTATCTTTACAGTCACCATTTTCAGCTGTTATTGAGCTGCTGTTTTGCCTTTTTGTTGGGCATTTAACAGCTTTGCCTTAATCACGTCAGTGGATTCACCTTTGACGCAACCTTTTAATTTATTAATAATGCCGGATATCGTCCTCTCGTCTTGGCATTTGTATAGTATTGTCCCAATTAGTTTTGACTTTATAGCTTCTACAGCCAAATCATCTTGGTTGCCTTTTGTTCGTTCAACAAGCCTTAGGGCTGCTAATAACGATTTAATGACAGTTTTTTATCGTCAAATTTGGGGATTGTAGACGAAATTTGTCTTACATATGCTCTATCTAAGGCTACCAGGTCTGGCAAGTTGGATTCTGTATGTTTTTCTAGTGTCTCAATGTCGCTATCAATTTTTATATCGGTAATTCGCTTACACTCATTTAGATCATGCAGCTAGTTTGGTTCAAAATTTGCTGGTAAAAATAGATCTTCTGAAGCATTTATTTCGATATTCTGTCTAATACCCATTGTTACGGGGCGAAGTGAAAATGTCTATTGTGACTAAGTCCTACTGGGCATCGCATTTTTCTGTAAGCGGCGCTCGCTTCTTACGCTGGAAGTGCACCGTTAGAATTAGTTTGTACATACAGAAGTCGATATCACGCAGCTGCACAATTTGCCTTTTCGTCGAGGTTCACTTTCGTTTTGTGCTTGCAGCTGAGCAGAAGTATAAGAGAAGATAAGCGCGTGCGGAGCACGAATGTAAGTCTCATTAGCTTGTAAAATATATGTAGATCATTAGATAACGAAAGATAATAAAGATTTCAGCCCAATCGTACGTAGCGAATTGAATCGTGTCGTATCGTACATCGAATCGAATGTTGTTTCTTTTCGACGCTAGAAATCTCTGCAAACTACGCGCCCGGCGCGACTCTCGGCGCCAACATTCTGAAATATTCTCTGCTGCATAGAGTGTCTGAGGTATTCTCTGCTACGGCTAAGATTTCTGGGAAGCAAGCGACTTGCAAAGTCACAACCTGAGCTGCCTATAGAGACACGTGTTGCCATAACCTCAAAGCGGACTTCACTGTATTGGTGTGGCGAGATGGCTGACGGTGATGAACAAGATGCAAGTGCGAGAAGGACGACAAGTAGTAATCAACCCGGTGGAACTGCAACGCTTGTAACGGCATGGTCAACGGGACAGGCTGACGGATCGCCTGTCCTCGCTGGAGTTCAAGATAAAGTCGCCGGCGTAGAAAAGGGTAGCGGAGCAGCAAAAATAGAAATTTATAGCGGCTGTCCGTCTACGTCATCTGCAGCTACTGGTCCAAGGGAAAGTTCAACACCGACGCAGCAAAGAACTGAGAAAGAGGGAGCATTCTTTAACCGTTTGGGATGCCAGAACGTGATCTGCAAGCAGAAACAGGTTGCGGCTAATTGGAGTGTACACCCTAGTTTGCCATATCAAGCAAACACGGCGGTGTTTAACCAGGCTACGGAGCCCAGTATTGCCGCGTACATGGGCCACACAGGTCTGGGAGCGCTTAATAGATCGATAGAGCACCCGCCGCGGCAGCTATTCAATAATGTACATTCTAATGCTGCGACGCCTTGGAATGGACCGCTGACATCTGCGCAAGTCAGTGCGCGACACGTAATCAGCGAAGATTTACCAATATTTACTGGCAAACCAGAGGAATGGTTGATCTTTATCAGCAATTATGAGCAATCCACAGAGAGATGTGGATTCAGCAATGAGGAAAATCTCATCCGGCTTCAGAAGTGCCTCAAAGGGCAAGCCCTGGATGCGGTGCGTGGAAAGCTTATGATACCAGCTACAGTGCCGTATGCTATAGGCACATTGCGAATGCTGTATGGCCGCTCTGAAATAGTACATGCTGCGCTGCAGCAAAAGCTACGAGAGGAGCCAGCAATAAATCGGACAATTTGAACACTGTTATCCGACTGGCCTTAGCTGTCCAAAACTACTGCGCAACGATAGCGGCCATTGGTTTGCACGAATATCTTTACGATCCCGCGCTGCTAAACAAACTTGTTGCTAAGATGCCCAGCAATATGAAATTGGACTGGAGCCGGCATAGAATGTCAAGTGATGGTAGTAGTTTGGCCATCTTTGATAACTGGCTGTTTAATGTGGCTATGTGCGCCACTATGGTCACGCCCTACGAGATACCACGGTCTGATAACGAAAAGAAGAGCTCCACGAAAACCAGTAGAGAGCGAATTTTTGTACACAACACGGTAGACAACCCTGAGGGTTCGCAGCAACAGCGTTATCAACAGGAACAGGAGAGAGTTTCATATGCGAAGTGCGCTGGTAACCACCGTCTTTCAGATTGCGACGACTTGAGAGCCATGGGTACAAAACAGCGGTGGGAACTTGTCAAGGAAAAGCGGCTCTGCTTTTGCTGCTTTATGCGACATCGTGCACAACAGTGTAAAACAAAGAAGAAATGTCACGTGGATGGTTGCGAGTCAACGCACCACGTACTGCTACATACGCCTACCACGAGCGGTAGTAAAGATGAGCACACGGGCCAAGGTAGCAACAATCGGGCTAAGTCAATGGAGTCTACCGTTATGTTTCATGGCAGGTCCGCAAGTAAGACACTGTTTTGATATGTTCCAATCACGCTCTATAGTAAATCAAAAAGCGTGCGCGCATATGCATTAGTGGATGAAGGAGCTGAGTGCACGCTAATAGAAAGAGCGCTTGCAGACGAGTTGGAACTAGATGGTCCGGCGACCCAGCTATGTCTCAAATGGACAGGCGACATAACCAAGAACGAACCTGAGTCTATGTCTGTGGCTGTGAGCATTTCAGCTCCAGAACATAATGCGGTACAGTATGCGTTAAAGAACGTGCGAACTGTAGCGAACTTGGACTTACCAGAGCAAAGTATCGGGCCACAGTTGCTTAAGTCTCGGAAGTATTTATCTATGCTTCCCATCCTCCCGTATAACAACGTAAAGGCTCAGCTTATTATCGGCTTGGACAACATCAAAATAACTGCACCCCTGGAGATACGAGAAGGCGAAAACGACGACGTTATAGCAGCGCGAAGCAGACTAGGATGGGCTGTATATGGCCGCCCTATGGTGGGTGAAAGCATCACGCCTCGTCTGCTACATATTTGCCAGTGCAGTGCGACACGTGGGATGGATGAGGCTCTGAAGAACTATTTTGCCCTGGAGTCACTAGGTGTGAGCGTCTCCTCAAATCCGCTGAGATCCAGAGAGGACAGACGCTCGATGCAGATAAGACAACAACTTATCTGGAAGACGAAAAGCGCTGGCAGACTGGCCTGCTATGGCGGTTTGATCGCATTCATATGCCAGTCTCTTACCAGATGGCGGTTAAGCGCCTTAAATGTCTAGAGGCAAAGATGTTCAAAGACCCACCACTAAAGGAGTTCATGATGAACACGATGCACGACTATAAACAGAAAGGATATATCCGCCGGCTGAAGGATAGTGAGTTAGTAGCTAACACGATGTCGTGGTTTCTTCCTATCTTTACAGTCACCAATCCGAACAAGCTAAAGACACGCTTGGTATGGGATGCAGCCGCCAAAGTTAGTGGCACGTCGCTGAACGATTGTTTGCTTAAAGGCCCAGATACACTAGCATCTTTGATGGGCGTGCTAATACGCTTCAGAGAGCGCCCTATCGCCGTATCCGGCGACATACGGGAAATGTATCATCAGGTCAAGGTGCGCCGAGAAGACCAAGCGGCTCAGAAGTTTCTCTGGCGTGATGGAGATTCGTCGAGCTCTCCCGAAACGTACGTTATGCAAGTCATGACGTTCGGAGCATCCTGTTCGCCAGCCCTAGCAAATTACGTCAAGAATCGCAATGCCAAGCGATTGGTAGCGGAACATCCGGATGCCGTTAAGGTGATTTGCGAAAACACATTTGTAGACGACTGGCTGCAGTCGGTAGATTCAGAATCCCAAATTATGCAGTTAGCTGAGACTGTAAAAAGTATTCATGCTAGTGGCGGTTTCGAGATGCGCCACTGGACATCAAATTCAAAGCAAGTTATGCTGGCGCTGGAAGACGACTGTGAGGGCTTGGACAAGCGTATCAGCGCTCAGGATGAAGCGCAAGAAAAGGTCCTGGGCCTGTGGTGGCTACCTGGACAAGATCTGTTGACCTTTGTGGTAAAGCCGAACTTGCTTGCGAAAGCATCTAAGGAGCGCCCAACTAAAAGACGCGTTCTAAGCGTGGTCATGTCTATTTTCGACCCGCTTGGGCTGCTAGGATTCTTTATATACGTGCCAAGATCATCCTTCAGAACATATGGCGATCCAACATCGGATGGGATGACGACCTTACCAAAGAAGACGAAGTGGATTGGCGACATTGGCTAGATCTAGTTTCAAAGTTGAATACTGTCCGTATCCCACGGTGTATGAAGTGGGTGAGCCGAACCCAGACTGTACAGATGCACACATTCGTGGACGCCAGTATTAATGCTTATGCAGCAGTTGTATATTTGCGGGCTGAACATGATGGCCAAGTACATTGCAGTTTAGCCGCCTCAAAAACGAGAGTAGCACCCTTGAAGCCCGTGTCTATACCTCGTATGGAACTAATGGCCGCAGTCTTAGGTCTGAGACTGGCCAAATGTATCCAAAATGAAATGTCGGTACGCATACATAGACGAACATTTTGGACGGATTCAAAGGACGTGCTCTACTGGATCCAGTCCGATGCTCGAAAGTTCCAACAATTCGTAGCGCTTCGCATCGGAGAGATTTTAGAAGAATCAGATGTGGACAGCTGGCGCTGGGTCCCATCAGCTCAAAACGTGGCAGACGATGGCACAAAATGGACCAAAACGCCCGAAATTCACGGCTCGACCAGGTGGTTCAATGGACCACCATTTTTGTATCTAGAAGAATCGCAGTGGCCACGCTCAGAAAAGGGTTCGGCAATAAACATGTTATACCATGCTGAAGAACAAGCCAATCACACGTCCTCTTGGAGATGTTTCCTGCCGGACCTGCAGCGCTTCAGCAAGCTGGAGAAATTGAGAGCCGCACAGCTATGCGTACTGGATTTCCTACGGATTGTTACTAAGAAGACCAAATTGGACGGGCGATTAGAGCTGCAGAAGATGCTGCTCCTTAAACGCAGCAAAGAAATGGATGTGATTTTTATTCGAATATGCCAAAAAGAGGAGTTTTATAGTGAGATTACCTCCCTAAAGTCGGGGCGCCGCCTAACCGATCGCAAAAGCCTGCTCTTCAAGCTCTCTACTTATATAGATGACTCGGGCATTCTACGTATTAAGGGACGGATAGACAATATAGAAGGAGTTGAAGTCTGCGTAAAACGCCCGATAATTCTGCCAAGACGACATCGATTGACGTATCTGCTTGTTGAGTTTTATCACCGCAAATATCATCACCTGCACAACGAAATCGTCGTAAACGAACTGCGTTAGCAGTACTGGGTCTGTAGCTTGCGAGCCTTGGTGAGAGAAGTCTCCAGTGCTTGCCCAGCGTGCTGTATACGACGCGCCCGCCCAAAGCCACCAGAGATGAGCGACCTGCCAATCGAACGACTATCGCCCTATACTCCACCGTTCACATATACCGGAGTGGATTACTTTGGACCGTACGACATTGTCGTTGGACGGCGTCGTGAGAAGCGCTGGGGTGTGCTGTTCACATGCCTCACGGTACGCGCCGTTCACCTAGATATAGCTACGCTCTCAACTGACTCATACCTATGCGTTCTGAAGTCGTTCGTGGCCAGACGCGGCTGCCCAGCCGCATGCTGTCGAACAATGGCACAAATTTCAGAGGGGCTAGCAGAATATTAAAAGATGAAATTGAACGTATATCGCCGGCGCTGATCGAGCGACAATACCCGGAACTGGAGTTTACCTTTATTCCACCAGGATCACCCCACATGGGAGGATCGTGGGAACGAATGGTGCGTTCCACAAAGTCAATACTGTCGGAGATCCTGCCGCACTCTGGGCTACGAGAGGAGGTGCTACGAGCAGCATTGGCAGACGTAGAAAGCATGCTCAACTCAAGACCACTCACTTATATTCCCTTGGAAACTTCTGAGTCCGAAGCCCTGACTCCGAACCATTTTCTTATAGGTCACTCAAGCGGATTGCGTGAGAGAGGCTCACGGGACCGGGACGGAGCTAGCTTGGCACGAGGCTTCCGAGTCGCCAGCCAATTGGCTGACCAATTTTGGAAGAGATGGTATCTGGATGGAAGCGAGTATCTGCCCACACTCACCAGACGTACTAAGTGGTTCCAACCGCCAATCGAACCAATATCAGTCGATGACATTGTAGGGACCACCTGGCACAATATTCATTAACTCGTCCCATTGTACCAGCACCCGTTAAGAGTCAGAAAAGTAACCAGAAATGTATACATTCATCCCATGGTAATCGCTTTTTGCTTTTACGTGATGCCGCAAAATACGCTATCTCAGCGACGGTGCGTTGCCTCGCTCGCACTCACACGAGAATGAGCGACGATACCATTTTAAATCGGACTGATTTGATGCAGCTAGCGCGTAGAGCAGCGAAATCGAAGATAGCCGAAACCCATGATACAAATGCTCGCAAATATAACTTGCGAAGTCGCGGTAAAGAACTTAGGTGGTGTATACGCGAGGTGTATACGCGAGGAATTTTGCCCAGAGCGATGCCAAAAAGAAATTCAATAGTAAATTAGCACCTGTATTTAATAGAGCCACAGTTGTTCTAAAGCTTGGTCAGTCTTATTATAAATTAGGAAATGAGTCAGGAAAAATTGTGGGCGTATGTCATCTTAAGGATATACAAACTTGAGTCTGGATTACCAGCTGCTCTTTTTTCAGTTAACGTCCTCTAAAGAAAATCTTAGCCGACGTAACTGCGTTGTAGGGACCAGCTGGCACAATATTCATTAACTCGTCCCATTGTACCAGCACCCGTTAAGAGTCAGAAAAGTTACCAGAAATGTATACATTGATCCCATGGTAATCGCTTTTTGCTTTTACGTGATGCCGCAAAATACGCTATCTCAGCGACGGTGCGTTGCCTCGCTCGCACTCACACGAGAATGAAGGAATGCTTGATAGATCAGGCCATATCACCGTTATAATTTAGATGTGGTGAAATACAATTGTATTTGTATGTGTGTTCTTGCTGAAATTGAAGTTAGACAGAAGGTCCGATTGCCACGCTGCATTCTTTTTAATTTGACGGCAGATCAAGCTAGACGCATATTTTGAGTGCGCATAAGTTTTACTAATTAAAAGTGCAGAGGCTGTACACAGCTTCGGCTTGTTCAGGGCATATTGAGCCCAACGAATTTCAAGTCTCCAGTGTTCATAATTCTTCGCTCAGAAGTTTTCCGCCATCAGTGGGTACAATCTTACACATCACATACAAATTCAGCGCGGCTAATCGGTCATAGCCAAGTTGGAAATTTTGAAAGCATACGTCCGCCCAAGGGAGCGACAGCCCTACGGGAGTGGAGAAGGTCAAGAGGACTTAAGATTTCTGTGGGATCGCTACAAACAAAGACTGCGGCAACACCAGTACATTGCGGCTGAGCCTGCACCCCGCACTTATCCATTTGTGACCAAGCTACCTCCTGGTCGAACTTACCGTTCCAGCCCGATGAACGAAGTGTCGCTGGCAAGGAATTGAACCGATTAGGTGTCCGCATACCAAGATCAAATACAAACTGCCAAGGGAATGGCCTCAAGGAGTTCGCAGTTTGTGTGAGCGTAAACGTGTTCGGTTGGAATTCTTTTGTGTAGTAATTTTGAAACATAACCATTGATGGTTCTGGCGACCTTTCCATATTTCAAAATATTTGTTGGCGGACCTCGAGCCAGCCAAAAAATATTTTGAAACATAACCTTTAAAAATATGTTGCTAACGTAAGAATGTTAAACTTAAAGTAAACTGAAATCTATGTGCCATGAGAATTGAGCGACGAGTGTACGGTATATCGCAAATTATTTGTAAATAGATTAACTAATGTAAATTGCTCCGCAGATATTACCACAATGCTGACGATGGGCCCAACGTACGCATCGATGGATTTATTTGTTTCAATTTGTGAGTATGCAATGGCCACATAAGCCAGCAGAAGAGTTTGAAGTATAAAATGATAATTGTGATTCGGCGAGCCTTCAGCACTACCCGATATAGGAATCTCATGTAATTTGAATGTACCGTCTCCAAAGCCCGTTATCAATTGCCAGGCAGTATGATTTCTGTGTTTTTCTTAATTATCTCATAAAGTTATAATCAGTTATATAGTTTATCTTGTAGGCATGATACAGTTTTGACTGCAAATAAATAATATGGAAATCGAAATTAATATGTTTAACTAAAATCTTTCGAGGTTCGTCGCCAGTACCTTAAGAAATTAAAGATGTGCAAACCAGTAAATTAACGAACAAAGGGGTGGCCGTGACATTCGCCGTGCCACCAAGGTAGGGTGGGTACAGACCCACGGTCTGGCCACAACCAAATCAAACGTCTGAGCCGCCAACGACTGACATAATACCGGTTACCGTTCCCGATTTCGACACTCTTGAACTTGTAGTTTTATCTTTGTGAAAGTGCACTTATCATTGTGCTAGTGTGTAGCATAGCAGAATGAAGAAAGAACCCATACCCCATCCGACGAGCTAAGTCTAAAGAAGAAGGCTAGAATTGCACGACTTCTGATTCCGCTATGCACAAGTATGCATAATTGGCGCCCAACGTGGGGCCGAACTGATTTTTTGTTAACATGCAGAAAGGCAATCAGTCTCACGGAAATGGTTCTTCTTATACATCCAAATTTATTTAACCCTTTTGTATTTTCAAAATGCGTTTAAGTTTCTCGACTTGACGTTAAGAGGATAGGGAAATCTAACTCTTGGAATTGCGACTTCAATTCGATTCTATATTTGGATTGGTCGACCAGAGAACGAACCCATCTCACAACATTGACGTTAACGTCCTGAAATGAAGCCCATTCAAAGTGAAGAGTAGAATCTTACTATATGTAGTTTGTCTTTCAGAATCTCGTATCTCGGAATAGCGACTTCAATTCGATTCTATATACGGATTAGTCGACCAGATAGAGACTGTTACATATTTCTGCAATTTCGTAAGAAATCTGCAATTCATAACCCAAGTCTATTGTTGAACTTTGCTATTTCGCATTTGGAGTTGCAAGCACCTAGAGAAGCGTTTGGGAGCTTGACCAATGCATCTGACAGGGTTCAATTCAGATCAATAAATAGATAAGCCTATCAGTCAGTCCGACGAAGGTAAAGAGTTTCTATTATTGTTTTGCACATTATTTTCTTTCATTTTGGGAAAGTGACGAACCTAAGTTTATACTCGAAAATTCGAAATTCGAATTTTAGTTACCGCTCTTCAGGAGCAAGAATCTTTTTGCGGAGTTTGCTATGAAATTATTTCTCTTAATGTTCTCACGGCAGTGTCACCTTGCAAGCACAAACTCCACCATCGTTGCATTACAGAGGCACTGCAAAGTACAAATAGTTGTCCTGTTTGCAAGCAAGCCTGCACGGCACAACAATTGTCACTGTCCAATAACAACCTCGCTGCAGAGTTAAGTGAAGCAAGTGACACAGCTGGAGCTACAGTTTCACGAGCTCAATCAAGACAATCAGTGAATCCCCAACCAATGCAAACTTCCAGTAGAAACGTCCGCAGTAGAAGTGAAACTCGGGGTAAATGGAATAGTCTACGGAGAGGAATGTCGACTAGAAATACTAATAGAAGTCTTATGGCAAATAATAGCGACAACGCTGCCACTGGCAATAGATCAGTAAATATTTCGTGTGAACAGGAACCAGCCGAGATTACCAAAATCGTTCAAGAGGCTGTGCAATCTCAACAGCAAGTACTGCTGCAACAATTGACGGCCTTGATTCAAACGCAGCTAGCCACGAGTCAGATTAGGAGTTCGGACTCTAATGACTCAAAGGGACAGGCTGAACCATCCGGTCAATTGGCCAGAGCTCAAGTAGCAGGGCAGACTAGTAATACTTCTCACAGTAGTCGAAACACCACCAGTCGCGGTCCCATCCCACCTGAGAAAGTTGGTAATATTATCCAAGGCTGGCGTGTCAAATTTGAAGGTTCCAAAGAAGGTCTCCTGACCGAAGAATTCCTCTACAGGATTCGCGCGTTGACTAAGCAGAATTTGCAAGGAGATTATAGCCTGTTATGTGACCATTTGCATCTTCTTTTTGGGGGCAAAGCAAACGACTGGTATTGGAAATTCCACCAAGCCAATCCAAGCTTCACATGGGAACAGTTTTGTGTTGATTTTCGTAAGAAATTCGAAGACAGCGATACCGATATGGATATCTGGGAATTGATTAACTCCAGACGGCAAGGAGAGAGGGAACCCTTTGAAGAATATCAATTCTCTGTGGAGAAATTAGTAGGGAGGTTGCGTAATTCAATTTCCGAACTTTCGATAGTCCGACTCTTAATTCGGAATGCGAAAACTTCGCTTAGATATGAGCTTATGCACCTGGGCATTGGCACACTATCCGGTTTGAGAGAGGAAATACGCACCCATGAGCAGTTCTGTAGGCAGCAGAAGCTGCCAGTCCAAAAGAATAGTTTTCCGTATCGCACCGGCGTTTCGGAATTGGATGATTCAGCGGAGGTGTCTGCTATTCAGCGAAAGCCGCTAAAGTTTTGGAATTGTGGCCATCCAGGTCACCTGTTTGATGATTGTCTGGAGCCACGCACTATATTTTGCTATGGATGCGGGGCCAAGGACACGTTTAAGCCAAAATGCTCAGTAGGTAACCCTTCGGGAAACGCACTGAAGGATGCACAGAAGAGAGATCTTCTGTCGCATCCAAAGCAGTAAAACTCGATGATTCTTCGAAGTCTGAAGTCGACGCCGATTCAGACTATAGCCGACAGGGCGTTCAAAGTAATCTTGTCGGTCAAGCTAAGCCAACTAATAATTTTTGTCTACCTTACCACATTCGGCTAGCGCAGTACATGGCTGCTCGAAATCGAATCTTTGGAGAAGTTAGTCAATTAGGCAATTCAAACCACCTAGACGTTCTACCTTGCGAATGCGATCATTCTGGAAAGAGATCCGTTCCAGTCGCGAAAAACTTGTGTCTTCAATACTGCACTGTTCTGACAATCGTATTTTCACCCAGATTTGCGTAGAAGGTCATGATTATGTCGCTTTACTAGATTCCGGCGCTACGATTAGTTGCATAGGCGCTAAGGCTGCGGAACAGTTAGTGAAGCATCCAAAAGTCAAAAGATGTTCAGGTCGTATTCGAACCGCAAACAATTCAGAGTGTCTAGTAGTGGGTCGTCTTCTGTCAAACGTGACATATCGAGGCATCACTAAAGTAATCGACTTTTACGTAATACCTGACCTCAAGCAACACGTATATCTTGGCGTTGATTTTTGGAAAGATTTTGGTTTGTTGAGTAAGATAATGGACAATAGCGGGGACATACAAGAACTTGATGTTGGTAGAGATGATTAAGAGATACCGAAAGCACACATTTTGAACGAACATCAACAACAAATACTAATGAATGCTATATGCAAGATACCATCCTTCGAAAAGGAAGGATTAGGGCGCACTGATTTGATCGAACATAAAATCGATATTGGCAACACCACCCCCATTAAACAGCGACATTGGCCAGTCTCTCCAGCTAAGGAGAAGGACATGTTTGCAGAAATAGAGCACATGTTGGCTCTAGGAGTCATTGAGGAGTCCAAAAGTCCATGGAGCAGCAACTGTGTTCTGGTTAAAAAAGGAGCAAAAGTTCGTCTATGTTTGGATTCTAGGGAAGTCAATAAATTCACTCGAAAAGATGCATATCCGCTTCCGCATATCGACGGGATTCTAAGCAGACTTCCTCCTGTTCGTTTCATTACGGGGCTAGATATGAAGCATGCTTTTTGGCAGATTCCTTTAGAAGAAAAGTCTCGCGAATGTACGGCGTTCACGATCCCGAACCGTCCGCTGTATCAGTACAGGGTGATGCCGTTCGGATTGTGCAACACCGCGCAGACGCTATGTCGTTTAATGGATCGTGTCATTCCGCCTCACCTTCGAACAAGAGTTTTCGTCTACTTAGACGATCTGCTTCTCCTTTCTGATGATTTTGAGTCTCACATTAGTCTCCTAACCGAAGTGGCTCTGTGTTTTAGAAAATCGAACTTGACCATCAACATTGCTAAATCAAAATTTTGCATGAAAGAGATTAAGTATCTGGGGTTCATTATCGGCTATGGAAATTTGCGTACTGATCCTGATAAGGTCAGCGCTATTCAGAGCTTTCCAGTTCCCTCGACAGTAAAACAGCTGCGAAGATTTTTAGGACTTTCGGGATGGTACCGACGATTCGTAGATAACTATGCTAGTGTTAGCGAGCCGCTAACTGATTTATTGAGAAAAAGCAAGCCTTTCGTTTGGAATAGTTCAGCTCAGCACGCATTTGACCACCTTAAGGCAAAGTTAACCTCGGCTCCTGTCTTAAGTTCGCCGAACTTCTCCAAGCCATTTTTGTTGATATGTGATGCAAGTCTACATGGACCTGGTTGCGTTTTAGCTCAAGAAAGCGATGATGGCTCGGAGATGCCCATAGCATATATGTCGGTGAAGTTGTCGAAAGCGCAGCGAAACTATACAGTGACAGAACTAGAGTGCTTGGCGGTGATTAAAGGCATCCAAAAGTTTAGAGCGTACATAGAAGGACAAGACTTTACGGTCATTACCGATCATGCATCGTTGTTATGGTTAATGAGACAGAAAGATCTTTCTGGCCGTCTAGCGCGATGGTCCATTCGTCTGCAAGGATTTTCATTTTTGATTAAACATCGCAAGGGCTCGCAAAACATCGTCGCCGACACCTTGTCGGACGCGATGAAGATGCGGTTGATGAGCTTTCAGATCTTGGTCCGATCGTAGATTTATCGTCTGTTGAATTCAAATCGCAGGAGTACATTAAATTGATAGAGCAAATCGAGCAAAATCAATCGAGGTTACCAGATCTAAAAATAGTAGACAAGTTCGTATATAAACGACTGGAACATGCGAAAGGAGATGAAGCTCAAGAATCGGGCTCATGGAAACTTTGGATACCCTCTGGACTAGTGGCTGAAGTTTTACAGCGTGCACATGATCCTCCAGATGCGGCACACCGCGGAACTGGCAAAATGATTGAATGTCTCAAACGATTTCTCTTTTGGCCAGGAATGGTTTCGCAAATCAGAAGCTATGTGTCAAAATGTTCAGTTTGTCGTTCTACTAAAAACCCAAATAGTGTTTTGAGACCGCCTATGGGTAAACCGATGTCGTCTGAGAGACCCTTTCAGAAGCTGTATATAGACTTATTGGGGCCATACCCTCGCTCCAAGAAGGGAAATATTGGGCTCCTGATTGTGGTTGATCACAACACTAAATTTCACTTTTTGCACCCTTTGAAAAAGTTTATTGCTCCTCAGATTTGTACATATTTGGAACAGTTTATATTTTACACTTTCGGAGTTCCTGAAACTGTGCTGACGGATAACGGATCGCAGTTATATGGTCCTCCTCTATAATTACCTCTGCCACGGTTTCCACCATGATGAGAGTAGCTCTGGTAATAAAGTACAGTGCTAGTTTGTCCAGTTGCTTCTGAGCAACTATCGACAACTTCAACTTAGTTTGGTTTTACCGATCTTGTTAATTCTGCTATGATTTCGGCGATTGTTTTTTCATCGCTTATCAAGGTTCGAGCATAGCCTTTTAGTTATGTCTTTATCAGATTCATTGCCGTCGCTTCATGATCGCCTTTAAGTGAATCCACTAGCTTCAATGCGAATATGAAGCTTTGCAAATTTTCCGCTTCGCCGGCGTACTCCGATAATATGGACGAGGCTGTTTTGATAAATTCGATTGTTGTCTGAGCCATTGTAATTGGTTTGTGTTCAAGTACACTTGAATTTGTGTATCTGAATCAGAATTTTCTGACAATTCGGCTAATGTGAAAGCTGGTCAAATTGTTAGATTCTTTATTCTTGAATTACTTTCAAGTGTTTCTTTCTTTTCTGATTCTGATTCGTTTTTTTCTAATGATACTTCTCTATTTAGAATATTGGGAATATTTATATCCAACTTGTGTTTATACTTCATATTTTTCAAATTCTTTCTAAGTTTGATTAAGATACACACCTGTTACCAATGGTTACTTATTAATTTGTCTCTATGCTCATGTATTAGTAGACGTGCTTCGTTAAGGCTTTCTACTAATATATTGACGTGTTTGTTTGTTGTAGTCTCTTGTTTTTCCCTATTAAATGATTTTGTCAAATTTTTATTTAATTTCTGTTCATTTGGAGTGGATCTGTTGTCATTCCATACTATGCATAGTCTTCTGTTTTCTCTTTTATTCTTTTACTATTATTTAAAAGCCTAATTGTAGGAATGTTGTTAGTATTGTTGTTATTTCCTCTTGCGTGCATCCCCTAAATGGTGATGAATTTAAATTATATGTCTGATATAGATGTTTCATAAATTGTAGGTTCCTATTGGTTCTGTTGATATTATTGTTTTAATTCAGTATGGTAATTCTGGCTCTCTTTTTAAGATTTTCTCAAATAAATGTATTATTTGGATATATTCATCCATCATTATAAAATATATTAGTGTTAAATATATCTCTAAATATAAAACAGCTTTTCCTGACTGACTCGATTGGCGATCAACGCACAGACCATACCGTAAGAGCTAAAGCTGAAGTTTTCACTTTAGTTACCTTATGTGACAAGGTGCACGTTAAGACGTGGTTTCGGGAAATTCCACTGCAAGTGTTGAAAAACCGCGAAAAGCCTTTGTATGAAACTTTTTTTTTACCACTCGATTGGCCTCAAACTTATTTCCTCAGATCTTTGCTCAAATTAATTTGAGGGGTGTTTCACAATTTTTATACCCTGAACCCATTAAAATGGGTAAAAAGGGCACAATGTATTTTTGCAAATGTATGTTATAGGCAGAAGAAAGCAACTACCCATAAACCCCGTAAAGTATATATATTCTTGATCAGCATCAACAGCCGCGAGAACCTCAGAACCTATAAGCTAGAGACTTGAAATTTTAGCTGTAGGTCCTCCTAGTGCCCGCGCAGATCGATTTTTTTTCCGATATTAGATAACTTGCCCCATTTCCAAGTAATCGATAAAGATCTATATCGAAATCCTGTTTTAAAGTAAGAGCTATAGTCACCAAACATGACATGTAGCTTCTAAAATAGTATTAATATTTGCATTTGGTGTTGGAAGAAGAAAGTTCAGGGTACCCCCTAGTCGGGTGCTCCCTACTAGAACCTCTTGTTGAGAATGCATTCCTCCTTGGTGGAAATGGGGGTCAAAGATTTGGTAGTTGAAGTTTCGCGCTCAAATTCATTTCCAAGGATCTATATGGTAAATCATTTTAGACGTGTTTTACATTTTTCGCAAATCCAAGCATCCTCGGAAAAATGTGCGATTTCTTTTCTTTGATTTCTTTGGTGAAGTTAAGTTTTTCCGATTTGTTTCACATTTTTTTCGAAGCTCTACATAAACGGTGCCGGATGAGCCGGAAACGACTACAAAGCGAATTCATAAAAATATATGATTTTGAATACGAATAGACTGAAACGTTCAATACTACTACAAGTCCCTTTCTACATTGTTCAAAAATAGAAAAGGGAATAATCCTAAGTACGTTGCCATATGTCTCAGTAAAATTAGTTACTGAAGAAACACCTAACTTTAGGACCAGCAACAATGATAATGGTGCAATTGCACAACAAATTTTTCAGTAAGGGGGTTCTACATGAATTGGAATTAAAGAGTCGACGAAATAAAGATGCATAGACCAAATTTTGATAACTCGTATAGGTGCCTAAATAATGTTTTTAATACGTATTGATTTTATTAAAGGTCTTAATTGCAAAATAGACCTAGAACCGTCCGAAAATTGGTTTATAATAAGTCCAAACAATATATATTCAATACTTGTACGTGCAAGATCAGAAGTAGTCCGAAAAATTGAACTAATTTCAAGTGAAGATAGTATATTAATCACAAATCAGGAAATTAAACCTGGTATTTACGTTGCAAACACAGTTGCAACACACTTTGGTCCGATTTCTTAATACGAACTTTGAACCACTTTCGAACTACGACGTAGTTCAAACTACTCCAGAAAACAGAAAAACACAGTAATAGCTCAATTAAATAATAACTTTTCAAAACAATTTAAGCCACAATTAATAGAACTATGCTCCAAGTATAGTGATGTATTCGGACTTGAAATCGAATCAATAACAACAAATAATTTTTATAAAAAAACTGTTGGCGCCGAGAGTCGCGCCGGGCGCGTATTTGGCAGAGATTTCTAGCGTCGAAAAGAAACAACATTCGATTCGATGTACGATACGACACGATTCAATTCGCTACGTACGATTGGGCTGAAATCTTTATTATCTTTCGTTATCTAATGATCTACATATATTTTACAAGCTAATGAGACTTACATTCGTGCTCCGCACGCGCTTATCTTCTCTTACACTTCTGCTCAGCTGCAAGCACAAAACGAAAGTGAACCTCGACGAAAAGGCAAATTGTGCAGCTGCGTGATATCGACTTCTGTATGTACAAACTAATTCTAACGGTGCACTTCCAGCGTAAGAAGCGAGCGCCGCTTACCGAAAAATGCGATACCCAGTAGGACTTAGTGACAATAGACATTTTCACTTCGCCCCGTAACATTCCCCACCCTGTAATTCACGAACGTCCGTGCAGTGTGTTACCAACTTTAATGTCAAGCTTAGCTAGCTTGACGGCGGGGCGAGTAATAATTCCAACGGCTGTTCGCACCACGGCGCTTCGGACCTGGCCGTCTTTCGAACGGTGCACGTCGACTACCACTCCTCTTGTCCAACAGTTTCGTTTGGCACCATCGTCCACTATTATGACGATGTCATCGACTGATATTGGTTCGATTGGCGGTTGGAACCACTTAGTACGTCTGGTGAGTGTGGGCAGATACTCGCTCAACCATCTCTTCCAAAATTGGTCAGCCAATTGGCTGGCGATTCGGAAGCCTCGTGCCAAGCTAGCTCCGTCCCGGTCCCGTGAGCCTCTCTCACGCAATCCGCTTGAGTGACCTATAAGAAAGTGGTTCGGAGTCAGGGCTTCGGACTCAGAAGTTTCCAAGGGAACATAAGTGAGCGGTCTTGAGTTGAGCATGCTTTCTACGTCTGCCAATGCCGCTCGTAGCACCTCCTCTCGTAGCCCAGAGTGCGGCAGGATCTCCGACAGTATTGACTTTGTGGAACGCACCATTCGTTCCCACGATCCTCCCATGTGGGGTGATCCTGGTGGAATAAAGGTAAACTCCATATCCGGGTATTGTCGCTCGATCAGCGCCGGCGATATACGTTCAATTTCATCTTTTAATATTCTGCTAGCGCCTCTGAAATTTGTGCCATTGTCCGACAGCATGCGGCGGGGGCAGCCGCGTCTGGCCACGAACGACTTCAGAACGCATAGGTATGAGTCAGTTGAGAGCGACGTAGCTATATCTAGGTGAACGGCGCGTACCGTGAGGCATGTGAACAGCACACCCCAGCGCTTCTCACGACGCCGTCCAACGACAATGTCGTAGGGTCCAAAGTAATCCACTCCGGTATATGTGAACGGTGGAGTATAGGGCGATAGTCGTTCGATTGGCAGGTCGCCCATCTCTGGTGGCTTTGGGCGGGCGCGTCGTATACGGCACGCTGGGCAAGCACTGGAGACTTCTCTCACGAAGGCTCCCAAGCTACAGACCCAGTACTGCTGACGCAGTTCGTTTACGACGATTTCGTTGTGCAGGTGATGATATTTGCGGTGATAAAACTCAACAAGCAGATTCGTCAATCGATGTCGTCTTGGCAGAATTATCGGGCGTTTTACGCAGACTTCAACTCCTTCTATATTGTCTATCCGTCCCTTAATACGTAGAATGCCCGAGTCATCTATATAAGGAGAGAGCTTGAAGAGCAGGCTTTTGCGATCGGTTAGGCGGCGCCCCGACTTTAGGGAGGTGATCTCACTATAAAACTCCTCTTCTTGGCATATTCGAATAAAAATCACATCCATTTCTTTGCTGCGTTTAAGGAGCAGCATCTTCTGCAGCTCTAATCGCCCGTCCAATTTGGTCTTCTTAGTAACAATCCGTAGGAAATCCAGTACGCATAGCTGTGCGGCTCTCAATTTCTCCAGCTTGCTGAAGCGCTGCAGGTCCGGCAGTATACATCTCCAAGAGGACGTGTGATTGGCTTGTTCTTCAGCATGGTATAACATGTTTATTGCCGAACCCTTTTCTGAGCGTGGCCACTGCGATTCTTCTAGATACAAAAATGGTGGTCCATTGAACCACCTGGTCGAGCCGTGAATTTCGGGCGTTTTGGTCCATTTTGTGCCATCGTCTGCCACGTTTTGAGCTGATGGGACCCAGCGCCAGCTGTCCACATCTGATTCTTCTAAAATCTCTCCGATGCGAAGCGGTACGAATTGTTGGAACTTTCGAGCATCGGACTGGATCCAGTAGAGCACGTCCTTTGAATCCGTCCAAAATGTTCGTCTATGTATGCGTACCGACATTTCATTTTGGATACATTTGGCCAGTCTCAGACCTAAGACTGCGGCCATTAGTTCCATACGAGGTATAGACACGGGCTTCAAGGGTGCTACTCTCGTTTTTGAGGCGGCTAAACTGCAATGTACTTGGCCATCATGTTCAGCCCGCAAATATACAACTGCTGCATAAGCATTAATACTGGCGTCCACGAATGTGTGCATCTGTACAGTCTGGGTTCGGCTCACCCACTTCATACACCGTGGAATACGGACGCTATTCAACTTTGAAACTAGATCTAGCCAATGTCGCCAATCCACTTCGTCTTCTTTGGTAAGGTCGTCATCCCATCCGATGTTGGATCGCCATATGTTCTGAAGGATGATCTTGGCGCGTATATTAAAGAATCCTAGCAGCCCAAGCGGGTCGAAAATAGACATGACCACGCTTAGAACGCGTCTTTTAGTTGGGCGCTCCTTAGATGCTTTCGCAAGCAAGTTCGGCTTTACCACAAAAGTCAACAGATCTTGTCCAGGTAGCCACCACAGGCCCAGGACCTTTTCTTGCGCTTCATCCTGAGCGCTGATACGCTTGTCCAAGGCCTCACAGTCGTCTTCCAGCGCCTGCATAACTTGCTTTGAATTTGATGTCCAGTGGCGCATCTCGAAACCGCCACTAGAATGAATACTTTTTACAGTCTCAGCTAACTGCATCATTTGGGATTCTGAATCTACCGACTGCAGCCAGTCGTCTACAAATGTGTTTTCGCAAATCGCCTTAACGGCATCCGGATGCTCCGCTTCGAACCGCTCGGCATTGCGATTCTTGACGTAATTTGCTAGGGCTGGCGAACAGGATGCTCCGAACGTCATGACTTGCATAACGTACGTTTCGGGAGAGCGCGACGAATCTCCATCACGCCACTGAAACTTCTGAGCCGCTTGGTCTTCTCGGCGCACCTTGACCTGATGAAACATTTCCCGTATGTCGCCGGATACGGCGATAGGGCGCTCTCTGAAGCGTATTAGCACGCCCATCAAAGATGCTAGTGTATCTGGGCCTTTAAGCAAACAGTCGTTTAGCGACGTGCCACTAACTTTGGCGGCTGCATCCCATACCAAGCGTGTCTTTAGCTTGTTCGGATTGGTGACTGTAAAGATAGGAAGAAACCACGACATCGTGTTAGCTACTAACTCACTATCCTTCAGCCGGCGGATATATCCTTTCTGTTTATAGTCGTGCATCGTGTTCATCATGAACTCCTTTAGTGGTGGGTCTTTGAACATCTTTGCCTCTAGACATTTAAGGCGCTTAACCGCCATCTGGTAAGCGTCTGGCATATGAATGCGATCAAACCGCCATAGCAGGCCAGTCTGCCAGCGCTTTTCGTCTTCCAGATAAGTTGTTGTTGCCTCCATTATCTGCATCGAGCGTTCGTCCTCTCTGGATCTCAGCGGATTTGAGGAGACGCTCACACCTAGTGACTCCAGGGCAAAATAGTTCTTCAGAGCCTCATCCATCCCACGTGTCGCACTGCACTGGCAAATATGTAGCAGACGAGGCGTGGTGCTTTCACCCACCATAGGGCGGCCATATACGGCCCATCCTAGTCTGCTTCGCGCTGCTATGACGTCGTCGTTTTCACCTTCTCGTATCTCCAGGGGTGCAGTTATTTTGATGTTGTCCAAGCCGATAATAAGCTGAGCCTTTACGTTGTTATACGGGAGGATGGGAAGCATAGATAAATACTTCCGAGACTTAAGCAACTGTGGCCCGATACTTTGCTCTGGTAAGTCCAAGTTCGCTACAGTTCGCACGTTCTTCAACGCATACTGTACCGCATTATGTTCTGGAGCTGAAATGCTCACAGCCACAGACATAGACTCAGGTTCGTTCTTGGTTATGTCGCCTCTCCATTTGAGACACAGCTGGGTCGCCGGACCATCTAGTTCCAACTCGTCTGCAAGCGCTCTTTCTATTAGCGTGCACTCAGCTCCTTCATCCACTAATGCATATGCGCGCACGCTTTTTGATTTACTATAGAGCGTGATTGGAACATATCGAAACAGAGTCTTACTTGCGGACCTGCCATGAAACATAACGGCAGACTCCATTGACTTAGCCCGATTGTTGCTACCTTGGTCCGTGTGCTCATCTTTACTACCGCTCGTGGTAGGCGTATGTAGCAGTACGTGATGCGTTGACTCGCAACCATCCACGTGACATTTCTTCTTTGTTTTACACTGTTGTGCACGATGTCGCATAAAGCAGCAAAAGCAGAGCCGCTTTTCCTTGACAAGTTCCCACCGCTGTTTTGTACCCATGGCTCTAAAGTCGTCGCAATCTGAAAGACGGTGGTTACCAGCGCACTTCGCACATGAAACTCTCTCCTGTTCCTGTTGATAACGCTGTTGCTGCGAACCCTCAGGGTTGTCTACCGTGTTGTGCACAAAAATTCGCTCTCTAGTAGTTTTCGTGGAGCTCTTCTTTTCGTTATCAGACCGTGGTATCTCGTAGGGCGTGACCATAGAGGCGCACATAGCCACATTAAATAGCCAGTTATCAAAGGTGGCCAAGCTACTACCATCACTT
The DNA here is from genome assembly GCA_035045725.1 of Drosophila ezoana. Taxonomy (NCBI): domain Eukaryota; kingdom Metazoa; phylum Arthropoda; class Insecta; order Diptera; family Drosophilidae; genus Drosophila; species Drosophila ezoana. The sequence continues at coordinate 113,119 of JAWNOU010000099.1, forward strand.
GACATTCGATGCCGGCCCCAGTCCAATTTCATATTGCTGGGCATCTTGGCAACAAGTTCGTTTAGCAGCGCGGCCGCTATCGTTGCGCAGTAGTTTTGGACAGCTAAGGCCAGTCGGATAACAGTGTTCAAATTGTCCGATTTTATTGCTGGCTCCTCTCGTAGCTTTTGCTGCAGCGCAGCATGTACTATTTCAGAGCGGCCATACAGCATTCGCAATGTGCCTATAGCATACGGCACTGTAGCTGGTATCATAAGCTTCCCACGCACCGCATCCAGGGCTTGCCCTTTGAGGCACTCCTGAAGCCGGATGAGATTTTCCTCATTGCTGAATCCACATCTCTCTGTGGATTGCTCATAATTGCTGATAAAGATCAACCATTCCTCTGGTTTGCCAGTAAATATTGGTAAATCTTCGCTGATTACGTGTCGCGCACTGACTTGCGCAGATGTCAGCGGTCCATTCCAAGGCGTCGCAGCATTAGAATGTACATTATCGAATAGCTGCCGCGGCGGGTGCTCTATCGATCTATTAAGCGCTCCCAGACCTGTGTGGCCCATGTACGCGGCAATACTGGGCTCCGTAGCCTGGTTAAACACCGCCGTGTTTGCTTGATATGGCAAACTAGGGTGTACACTCCAATTAGCCGCAACCTGTTTCTGCTTGCAGATCACGTTCTGGCATCCCAAACGGTTAAAGAATGCTCCCTCTTTATCAGTTCTTTGCTGCGTCGGTGTTGAACTTTCCCTTGGACCAGTAGCTGCAGATGACGTAGACGGACAGCCGCTATAAATTTCTATTTTTGCTGCTCCGCTACCCTTTTCTACGCCGGCGACTTTATCTTGAACTCCAGCGAGGACAGGCGATCCGTCAGCCTGTCCCGTTGACCATGCCGTTACAAGCGTTGCAGTTCCACCGGGTTGATTACTACTTGTCGTCCTTCTCGCACTTGCATCTTGTTCATCACCGTCAGCCATCTCGCCACACCAATACAGTGAAGTCCGCTTTGAGGTTATGGCAACACGTGTCTCTATAGGCAGCTCAGGTTGTGACTTTGCAAGTCGCTTGCTTCCCAGAAATCTTAGCCGTAGCAGAGAATACCTCAGACACTCTATGCAGCAGAGAATATTTCAGAATGTTGGCGCCGAGAGTCGCGCCGGGCGCGTAGTTTGCAGAGATTTCTAGCGTCGAAAAGAAACAACATTCGATTCGATGTACGATACGACACGATTCAATTCGCTACGTACGATTGGGCTGAAATCTTTATTATCTTTCGTTATCTAATGATCTACATATATTTTACAAGCTAATGAGACTTACATTCATGCTCCGCACGCGCTTATCTTCTCTTATACTTCTGCTCAGCTGCAAGCACAAAACGAAAGTGAACCTCGACGAAAAGGCAAATTGTGCAGCTGCGTGATATCGACTTCTGTATGTACAAACTAATTCTAACGGTGCACTTCCAGCGTAAGAAGCGAGCGCCGCTTACAGAAAAATGCGATGCCCAGTAGGACTTAGTCACAATAGACATTTTCACTTCGCCCCGTAACAATGGGTATTAGACAGAATATCGAAATAAATGCTTCAGAAGATCTATTTTTACCAGCAAATTTTGAACCAAACTAGCTGCATGATCTAAATGAGTGTAAGCGAATTACCGATATAAAAATTGATAGCGACATTGAGACACTAGAAAAACATACAGAATCCAACTTGCCAGACCTGGTAGCCTTAGATAGAGCATATGTAAGACAAATTTCGTCTACAATCCCCAAATTTGACGATAAAAAACTGTCATTAAATCGTTATTAACAGCCCTAAGGCTTGTTGAACGAACAAAAGGCAACCAAGATGATTTGGCTGTAGAAGCTATAAAGTCAAAACTAATTGGGACAATACTATACAAATGCCAAGACGAGAGGACGATATCAGGCATTATTAATAAATTAAAAGGTTGAGTCAAAGGTGAATCCACTGTCGTGATTAAGGCAAAGCTGTTAAATGCCCAACAAAAAGGCAAAACAGCAGCTCAATAACAGCTGAAATAGATAACTTGCGTAAGCAACTCGAGGCAGCTTATATTGACGATGGCCTAGACCAGGACAACGCAGAGAAATTCTCGATTTCTGCAATGACCACATATTGCGAATATGAAAAACTTCGCATAATTCTAGAAGCTGGTAACTTCAACACATATATATTTATTTCAGCGAAGTAGACATAATAGAGGCAATGACTATCGCAATTACCAAATAGATAGAGGCAATGGCTGCGGTAATCATAACGCAAATTATAATAACAATAACAATGGCAGAGGACATTTTAGAGGAAATGCCCGTGGTTACAACCGAGGAAAATATAATTCCAACCAATGCAACAACCAAGCCAACAGCAACCGAAATAACAATTTTCGAATTACGCAAGGTAATTCAAAAAACCAGCAAAGCCCTTCAGATATTCAAAAAAATTAAATAAAACTATACACACTGTCTGGCTACGCAGCCAACACAACTGGAGCGACCTCGCAACTGATAAGAGCAGCATCTTAATTTTATCTTATAACACTCGCTCTGCAAAGCAATTGCCTAAATTTCGCTCTTAAGAATTCATTTACATAGAGCTGCCGCTCTTCGCTGTAACGATCGTTTTATTGCTCTAGGTTTACTTATGCGAAGGCCTCGATGCTGCGCATCGAGTTAGTTAAGTTCGTTCGCTTCATGCATTTGGTACACATCGGCCATTTGCATTTCTCAAAATTATAACTAATAATTGTCGCTTCGCTAAAATTGGCACGTACTAATTCGGGTTCGCTTGGCTTTATAAAACTATTGTTCTTAAATAATAAGCACAGACTAATTCGGGTCTGCCTGCTTTAGCGTAACTTTAAGAAATATAAAAACAAATTGAAACACAAGAAATAAAAGGTTAATTGTTTCTATTTGTGAAAGCTATTGAAAAAGCTCAGTAGCGCAACACAGACTATCAATCTAAACGTCAGTATCTTTGTTAAAATAAATAACGAAAAAACAGGCAAAGCATTTACTCTATTGCTAGATACTGGCGCAGACATATGTCTATTAAAAGAAAATGTTGATATATTTGAAAACGTTAATTAAAACATATCAACCCAAATATCTAGAATTGGTGAAGGTTCAGTTTTTTCTGAAGGTTCAGCATTCGTAGAATTATCTACCGAAAAATATGTCATTCCACACGACTTAACGACGATTATTAGATTCCAATTAGACTCTTATCTCTAATACTTCGGCCTAATAATTTAAATTACCCAATAAATAAATAAAATAATTCACACTTGTTATAATAATTCTATAATACTTCCGGCTCGTTCTGAAGTAGTCCGCCAAATTAAAATTCTTTCACCAGAGAAGAATATATTCATACCAAATGAAGAAATTGATAAAGCAATTTTCATCGGAAATACAAAATCCAATAATCAACGAACTTTTGTCCGAATACTTAACCACACAAGTTCAGTAAAAATAATAAACCTTAATGACATTAAAATAGAAAAGCTTAGTGACTACGAAACAGTCCATGAAATGAGCAAAGATCGCCAAGAAAAAGAACTTTTCCCCATTATTTTAAACACAATTAAAAGACCTCTGCACCAAGTACACAGACATATTCGGACTGGAAACCGAATCAATACCGACCAACCATTTTTATTAACAAGAATTAAGACTAAAAGATACTGAGCCAGTGTACATTAAAAATTACAGAATTTCTCATACTCATAAAGAAGTTAATAAGCATTCATTCTAGATAAAATAGTAGAACCCTCTCTTTAAGAATAATAGTCCGATACTTCTAGTACCAAAGAAAGGTCTACCAGGGACCGATACTAAGAGATGGCGATTAGCTATAGACTATGGGCAAATCAACAAAAAGTTCTTGTCCGACAAATTTTCGCTACCAAGAATAGATAATATTAGTATATATATTCTTGATCAGCATCAATAGCCGATTCGCTCTAGCCATGTCCGTCTGTCTGTCCGTGTGTATGAACGCAAGGATCTCAGAACCTATAAGAGAGACTTGAAATTTTAGATGTAATTTGTTTCGAATTTGTTTCCGATAATCGATAACTCACTCCGTTTTCAAGTGATCGATAAAATTGTATATTGAAATCCTGTTTTTTAAGCAACTTTGGTAAATAATAAGAGCTAGAGTCACCAAACATGATATGTTGCTTCTGAAATATTAAATATATGTCAAGTATCTTTCATTGTATACCAATCGCCATCTCCCCGCTACCACCTCAAAGAGGGTTCAGGGTACTCCCTAGTCGGGAGCTCCCGACTTGAACCTCTTACTTGTTAAATATAGTGTGTATTTAAAATGCATATGGACAATTATATTCGGATTTAATATATGTATGTACAATACGTGCTGGTGAACATGGTGTATGTTTGTGTGTCGGACCAAGAACATGAATTAGCAATATTAATTGGGAAACAATATTGTGAAGCAACTTGTCGGATTAAATGCGGACACGCAATTAATTCACGTTTTTTTTTGTTTTATAGTTAGGCAAGTGCACGAGTGCGTACGTAACTTACAAAAAAATTAGAAGTGCAGTGAAGTAAATTTAACTGAACTTCTTTTAGTTTGGATCGGATAATTTATATATATATATATATAAATATATATATATGTATGTGTATATATATTTAAAAAATTGCCAATCACTCTTCTTAAGGAAAAAAGTATGGCGGAAAAATATTGCGGATATTGCCGAATATATATATGGGAAAGAAATTTTGTATTTACTAATCTGTTCGGTTCAGCAGCTAAAAATTGAATTAGTATTATGTTTGCTTAACATTTCAATTACATCTTGCACTGCGAGGCAAGCAATGTCACTGTTTTGTTTTGTTTGGTGCTTCTCGCATGTCATAAAATAGCTCAATATTATTTGTTGTTAACTATCCAGCACTTATTGCTTTGCGCTCATCGTAGTTTCTGTTATCGCGCTCTTTCACCTTTTGCACTTTGTCTTAAGCGGGTAGCGCATCAATGCTAGCGACGCCGCAACTCACTCTAGTCTCGAACGTTCGCTATATCTGAATTCTTATCTATCGATTCGTTGAAAATTTCAATTTTTCGCATAATTCGCATAATCAATACTTTCGCTTTAAGAATATAAATAAACCAATTGTTTCATGAACATATAAGAATAAGCGGCATTTTCATTACAGTGTAAATTTCTCGCTATTAAGTGCTAATAAAAAAGCTTGGCAGCCCAACATTTTGGTGACCCCGACCTGATTTTATTTTTATTTTTTAACAATATATTGTTGCATAAAATTATTTAAATAAAAATTGAGCTGCTAATAACAATTAGTTTCGGAAGCAATTAAAAACCGCTCTTATAAACATACATACATATGTACAAGCAAGTGTCGTGCGGTAAATTGCAGTAAAGCGGAGTCTGTGTGCATAAGCATACATACACATACATACAGATGCGTTGGCTCTCGCTATCTGTATTTTGCTTGTGCTTTGATTCGACTAGCTGTTGCGCGCGCTTAAGAGTACAGTGATGACAATTAGTCAACGGTCAACGTACTTTCGAGTGCAGTCTTATTATTGTTTTTTTTTTTACCTTTTTTTCGTTGGCTTCGGTCCCCATGGAAAGTTCTAGTGTTGAATCGCTGCCCCAGCCTATAAACAGGGTGTCATTTTTAAAGCGCAAAGTGGCGTCCTCGTATGAGCGGTTGCAGGCGCTTCAGTGAACCAAACGCCCCTTGCCAATAATGATGAAATTGCATTGTCGGTGCTGCTCAAGCGGATTGAAAAAATGGAATCTGCATTCGAAGACGCTCAGAACAAATTGTAGAACTAGACTTTGACGAAATCGGCAGTGAGTTACGCGAGGCTTTTGATGAGCTTTCAGTAACTTTGGAGACTTCGGTGCGGTTTGAAATCTCTAAGCGCAGAAGAGCATTGCCGTCCAGCTCCACATTTGTAAATGAGCCTATTGCTGCTCCGTCAATGGCTAGATCCAGAGCGTTACCGACCTTACCGCCAATAAAATTGCCAACGTTTTCTGGAGGTTATACGGAGTGGTCAGATTTGTTTTCAATATTCACAACTTTAATCGAAAACCATCCCGAACTTATAAACATTGAAGGACTCTGCGCTGGATACCAGTTGGTCATTGGAAATATCAGAGGCTAATTATTCCATAATATAAAATTTATTACAAAAACGATTTGATAACCGTCGATTAGTATTTCAGGCACACATCATTGAACTGCTGGGGCTCAAGAAGGTAAAGAAGGGCTCCGCTGTCATGCTGCGAGCATTGTCTGATAAGTTTAATGCTCATATTCGTGCTCTCACTAGTTTTGGTAGGAGCAAATTGCTGGTTACATCTTTGTTCAGGTGCTACTGCAAAAACTGGATCCTGCTACCCAGGCGAAGTGGGGAGAGAAGCTGAAGGATCCCGCCTTTGCAAATTGAATTCCATCATGGGCACAAATTGCCACATTTTTGGAGCAACGCTGCAGAACCCTAGAGAGTGTGGAGATTATGCTATGGCAATGCCCAAGATTTGGAAATTTGTCTCCAGAGATGCGTCTCAAGGAAGCAAAACGATTATATTTATGCCTCAACTGCCTTAAAAGGGGACATCTTTTACGAACATGCAGTTCCGGAACCGCATAGCTGCGCTACCGGTTACGCCAGCAGCGGAGCAGCTTGATACATTTTTTGTCTTATCAGCATAATCGGGAGAGAGAGAGTCTTATGTACATATATATATGTGTATATAGTGACATATGTACCACACCCACAACATATACTATAAGTACACACACACTCATGTATCCTAATACAGCATATATAACATATGTCCACAGCACCTAATGCCAACCCCTTACACATAAGCCCTAGCAACTAAGCGCACCACATATGTAACACGAGACACCCTAATTTGTAAACAATAAACCCCAGAGCCCCAAAATTATAAATTCTTGGTGACAATAACAATTCTGGCGTGGGACCGATCATAAAATCAAAAACCATTAGACATAAACATCCGCCACAATCGTTATTCCCACCAAATGCCCAAATTGCCAACGCAGCTCAAATTCAGGCTCTTAGAATATTCCAGAAACTCATTAAAAGAATGAGAGCATTGTTTAAAGAGAGTGAGCTCATGATCTTGAGCCCTCAGCCGAGGTTTGCTAAGCGTTGACAAAATTATAGAAGTTGAGTTTTACTGAGGACACCAAACCGTCAAGTTGCATCGTGCAAAGAACTGTAAATTCCACTTAAGTCGCGCCTGTCGAAATAAAGTTATATTTTTACTTATTTAATTGGCGCAGCCGGTAGGATACGCGAGTGATATAAGACCATTAAAGGACAATTGTAGTCCCAGGCCTTAAAGCAAATCGTAGTCGGCGCTGATGATCGACTCGAACGCACAATCATTCTAAATCGTATTCGCAAAAGGACACACGCGAAACTTGCCGCGAGTGCCTATTGACCGTTCAAGGATCTTATTAATCCCAGGTCAATCAAAAAATCCGACATTGCAATTCCATTGCAATTAACTAGTACTCAATTAAGTATTGATCCTTTGGACAATCAGAGTTACTAGGTAGTGAATTCTATTCACTACATAACAGTGAGTGTGCCCTTGGTTTTGCATATCCTTTGATCCCTGCAAATCGCACTCATTGGTAACGCGCGCGAAATAACGCCATACCTAAACAAAAAATACACACCAAGAACAATAACAACAACAAAAGTGAAAAGTGAACAACATGGCACAACCCAACGAGCCAGTATTGCAACTGAGCGAGCAACACCTTTCGCAAGCACTAGGCCAAATTAGGCAAGTGCCCAACTTCAATGGAGCCACAGAGGAATTAAGCGCATTCATAAGACGCATTGATTTCATTATGCAACTATATCCAACAAGAGACATTCGCCAACACAGCGTCCTGTTCGGAGCTATAGAGATGCAAATAGGAGGAGACGCGCAGAGGGTCACGCAGCTATCCGCTGCCAACACTTGGACAGAATTACGGTCGGCGCTCATCACGGAATTCAAAACACAAACGCCTTGTGAAGAACTACTGAGAAGAATCTACAATACGCCTTTTACCGGAAGTATTCGTAAGTTCGTAGAAGAATTAGAATATAAATCCTATGTTATATCTAATAAGCTAATACTAGAAGAAAACCAGATGAATACTCTGTTGTACACAAACGCATTAAATAATACAGTTAAAGACGTGATTATGAGGAATTTACCCGATAGGTTGTTCATGACATTAGCCCGTCATGACATAACAACAATTTCAAAGCTAAAACAGGTAGCACAGAGAGAAGGTGTTTATGATTTAGCATGGTCCGATAGAAGCAAAAATCCAAATAACCAGAATAATCCGACTACTTCCAATTAAAACCGGAGTAACAATGATCAATACGAATACAAGAAAACCCAAAATTATAGTAATACAACACAAAAACCAAAATCCCAAGTTGACTATAGCCCGCAGATAAACCAAGAGTTTAGTCAGAAGTTAAACCAAAGCAGGGCACAAAACCCCCTTAATTATCAACCCCAACATAAAAATTCTTCCGCCCCAAATCCGCCAACAAAAAGGCAACGCGAAAGCGGTAGCGGTCAAATAAAAATGGATACGTCCGAAAATTTTCTTCAAACTGCCTCGGAATCAGAAACCGAAGAAGAACCAACCCGTTTATTAGACTAAATATGAATAATAAAATATTAAAATGTGTAATAGACACGGGGTCGTCTATTAATTTAATGAAAGAAAACTTTTTAAATTTCCCCATTAAAACTTGCAAATTAGAAGTTCATACGATCAATGGTACAATAGTATTAAATCGAAGCATTTCGCTGAAACCCAGCAAACTGTGCCCCACACATCAGAAATTTTATCTACATAATTTTTCAGAAAATTATGACGTGCTATTAGGTAGAGACTTCTTAGAGAGTACTCAAGCCCTAATAGATTACAGAAATAAAACAATCAGAATAAATGAATACACATTCACAATGCAAAACAATTCAGAAATTGAATTGCCAGCGAACGAAACAAAAACTGAATATCTCGTTCCACCCCCGTCTGATGACGAACAATTTGTGTTCGCCATCAACAATGAACTCTCAGAGTTCAACGAATTCCGCCTAGATCATCTGAACGATGAAGAGAGAGGCAAATTAACAAAAGTCTTACATGAATTTAGTGACATCCAGTACCGAGAAGGTGAAAATTTGACTTTCACAAGTACTGTTAAACATGTCATCCAAACTAAACATGAAGACCCGGTTTACAAAAAACCGTACAAATACGCCCAAACATTCGACCAAGAAGTCGAAACCCAGATCAAAGATATGATCAAACAAGGGATAATTCGCAAGTCGAAATCCCCTTACTGTTCGCCTATTTGGATCATACCCAAGAAGAGGGATGCATCCGGCAAACAAAAATTTAGGATAGTCATTGACTATCGAAGCCTTAATGAAGTCACAGTTGATGACAAATACCCTATACCAGCAATGGATGGTATACTAGACAAACTTGGTAAATGTCAGTATTTTACTACCATTGACCTCGCAAAAGGCTTTCACCAAATTCAAATGGATGAAAGTTCTATTCCTAAGACAGCGTTTTCAACTAAAAATGGACATTACGAGTACACTCGAATGCCGTTTGGTCTGAAAAATGCACCTGCAACGTTTCAACGCTGCATGAACAATCTCCTTGAAGATTTAATCTACACGGATTGTCTTGTCTACATGGATGACATTATTGTATACTCCACTTCATTGGAGGAACATATATTGTCACTGAGGAGGGTATTCACAAAATTAAGGGAGGCCAATCTAAAATTGCAATTAGATAAATGCGAATTCATGAAAAAGCAAACTGAATTCTTAGGCCATATAATAACAACAGAAGGTATAAAACCTAACCCAGCCAAAATCGAAGCAATCCAAAAATTCCCAATACCTAAAACAACAAAGGACTTTGCGGTTTCTACCGAAAGTTCATCCCAAATTTTGCCAAAATAGCAAAACCAATGACAGCAAAATTAAAAAAAGGTGCAGTCATAAATACAAAAGACAAACAATATAGTGACGCATTTGAAAAGTTAAAATTACTCATAATGTCCGATCCGATACTAGTATATCCCAATTTCGAGAAACAATTCTCACTAACCACAGATGCCAGTAATATTGCTATAGGAGCAGTATTATCACAAGATCAAAAACCAATCTGCTATGCAAGCAGGACATTAAACGAACACGAAATTAATTATTCGGCAATAGAAAAAGAACTTTTAGCTATTGTCTGGGCCACCAAATATTTCAGGTCTTATCTATTCGGAAGAAAATTCGAGATCCTTAGTGATCACAAACCCTTAGTTTGGCTGAGCAGCATAAAAGAACCCAACATGAAGCTACAAAGATGGAAAATCAAGCTAAATGAGTTTGATTACCATATCAAATATGTCCCTGGAAAAGAAAATTATGTAGCAGACGCTTTATCGCGAATCAAAATAGAAGAAAATCTATTAGGCGAAACTCCAGATAGCTTAGCCGTAACAATCCACAGCGCACAGGAAGATAACGAAAATCATATTCCTATTACCGAAAAACCCATTAACTATTATAACAGGCAACTAGAATTCATAAAAACCAATAACAACCAAGTAGAAACAACACGCTACTTCCATAAACTAAAAATTAAAATCTCTTATCAAGAAATGACCCATGAATACGTTAAAGAATTGATCAAAGAATATTTATGTACTAAGAAAAGTGAAATTTACTTCCATAATGAAGCAGACTTCATAACTTTCCAAAAAGCCTACATTGAAATAATTAATCCCAGTAACCTAACAAAGGTAATGAAATCGGTCAAACAAGTCATAGATATCCAAACTTACGCACACTTCAAGGAAATTATCCTTAAAAATCATAAAGACTTATTGCATCCAGGTATAGAGAAAGTCACAGCCTTTTTCAAGGAAACTACTACCCTGATCACCAAAAGTTGATACAAAATATAATAAATGAATGCGAAATTTGCAACATAGCTAAAACGGAGCACAGAAATACTAAACTCTCCTTTCAAACGACTCCAGAAACGTTTAACCCCCGAGAGAAATACGTCATGGATTTTTATATCATTGACAACAGACAGTTTCTATCTTGTATAGACATTTATTCCAAATACGCAGCATTAATAGAGATAAACAGTAGAGATTGGCTCGAAACAAAGCGAGCAATCCTCCAAATTTTCAACCTAATGGGTAAACCAATAGAAATCAAAGCAGACAAAGATTCAGCATTCATGTGCGCAGCACTCCAATTATGGTTACAGTCCGAAAACGTCCAAATAAGTATAACCACTAGTAAAAACGGAATTTCTGACATTGAGAGATTTCACAAAACAGTTAATGAAAAACTGAGAATAATAAACAGCGAGTCCGATCCAGAAAACAAATTAACGAAATTCGAAGTGATACTTTATACGTATAACCATAAGACAAAACATAATACAACTGGTAGAACACCAGCCGATATCTTTATATATGCCGGAACCCCCGCATATAATACCCAAGAAAACAAACTCAACAAAATAACAAATCTAAACGAAAAGCGCCAAGATTTCGAAATAGACACTAGATTTAAGTAAGTAAGATAAGTTAGTAAGATCCAAAACGACAACCCCATTCAAGAAAACGGGAAACCTCAGACAGGTAGATGATAAGCATTTCGAAGAAACTAACAGAGGTAGAAAAATCACACACTACAAATCTAAATTTAAAAAGAAAAAGAAAATTAACATAAGTAAATACGATAATTCCAGATCAAATGGCCAAGAAAGCCCAACCTAAACTGACAACATATTTAATGCTATTCATAATAAGCACTTTCGTCCGAGAAGCCCAACTCCAAAGCATAGAAATCAACCCAACCCAAGCCAAAAATGGTTACTTAATCTTTAAGATAGGAGAAATACACCTACCCGTAAACTATGAATACCATTATCTGTCAGTTAATATAACTAAAACAGAACAAACTTACAACAAATTAATCAAACAAACCGAAGAATTTGCAACATATTCACAAATAAAATACTTAAAAGAAAAATTAGAAAGAGAAATGAACGGCATAAGAATAGTAAAACGCAGCAAACGCGGTCTTGCTAACTTTATGGGTACAATCTATAAATATCTATTCGGCACATTAGATCAACAGGATAAAGAAGAATTAGAATCCAAAATGAACAATCTAGCAGAAAACAGCGTACAAGCAAACGAACTAAATCAAGTAATAGAAGCAGTCAATACAGGCATAGAAACTATAAATTTTTTAAATCAGGCAGACGAGGAAAACCAAAGGCTAGCACTCCTCATATTTAATCTCCAAGAATTCACTGAATACATAGAAGACATAGAGTTAGGTATGCAACTCACTAGACTGGGAATTTTCAACCCGAAATTACTAAAACATGACACGTTACAGCATATCAATTCAGAAAAAAATATTAAATATCAAAACCTCAACTTGGTTAAAAACAGACACCAACGAAATTTTAATCATTTCACATATTCCAAGAGAAATAATAAGAACACCAATTTTCGAAATATTGCCTTATCCAGACAATGATAATAACATACTAACAGAAATTATCCACGACAAATACTTCATTCAAAACAAACAAGCCTACACGGCAAGCACAAAAGAATTAACCACAAATAAATGCATAACAGGAATTTTAAATCAAGCCGCAACCGAATGTAGTTACACAAAAACAAGAAAGAATTTTGAAATTAATTACATTGAGCCTAACATGCTCATTACTTGGAACCTACCCAAAACACTTTTAAAACAAGATTGCAACAATAGAGAAATAATAGTTGAAGGCAACAACCTTATAAAAGCGTGAAACTGTACAATCCAATTAGACGAAATAATAATCACAAGCACATTATTAGATTATACGCAAACAATCTATGTAAGTAATAACGTTACCAAATTAGAACCACTGTCATACATTCAAGCCAAAGAAATCGTGAAAGACCAAACAAAAATGCACAATACTTTCCAAATTGTAACGTTAACCACACTTTGTATAATCATAATCGTTATAATATTGTATATTATCTATAAGTTCAAAGCACTACCCCAAAGAATAATTGTCAAATACAAGAAACAAAAAGAAGAGCCACAAGCAATAGAACCAATCAATATACAACCACAAGAAAATATCATAAATAATAGCAATTTAAACGAAACTATTGTAACTAGTAATAATCCAACTTTATACCCAAAAATGTCCGCCTGAGGACGGGCTAATTTCTTAGGGATGGGGAAGTGACATATGTACCACACCCACAACATATACTATAAGTACACACACACTCATGTATCCTAATACAGCATATATAACATATGTCCACAGCACCTAATGCCAACCCCTTACACATAAGCCCTAGCAACTAAGCGCACCACATATTTGTAAACAATAAACCCCAGAGCCCCAAAATTATAAATTCTTGGTGACAATAACAATTCTGGCGTGGGACCGATCATAAAATCAAAAACCATTAGACATAAACATCCGCCACAATCGTTATTCCCACCAAATGCCCAAATTGCCAACGCAGCTCAAATTCAGGCTCTTAGAATATTCTAGAAACTCATTAAAAGAATGAGAGCATTGTTTAAAGAGAGCGAGCTCATGATCTTGAGCCCTCAGCCGAGGTTTGCTAAGCGTTGACAAAATTATAGAAGTTGAGTTTTACTGAGGACACCAAACCGTCAAGTTGCATCGTGCAAAGAACTGTAAATTCCACTTAAGTCGCGCCTGTCGAAATAAAGTTATATTTTTTTCCAACAACGCGTAGTGACTTATTTAATTATATATATATGTTACAAGTGGTCAGCGTGGGACTGCTGACTTAGCTTAGCTCAAAAGCGGGTGATCATATAACACGCTCACTTGAAATGGTTTTGTTTGTGTACTGCAACAATGTGTTGCTGATCTATTAATGCTTAAACGATGTTACTTTATTGGTACAGTGTACCCTCAATATATGCACATACTACATCTCCCTCCTTTTGAAAAATAACGTAACTAAGTGAAGTTATTCTACTTAAATTTATTTTATATTAAAAAGTTTTGAAATTTGAAGATTTATTATATTTGTAATGTATTTATATTGTATTTAGTGTATTTTAAAATATTTTTTTTGAATATGTATATATCTTTGCATACCTTGAATAATCCATTTTTTTTGTGTGTCTTTTATGAATTAAAGATTTTTAACTTATCTTTATGAACTGTTTGTTTTTAACTCTTATTTCCGAAAATAACTACATAATCATTATCTTGTATTTTTTCAACTCTATAGGGCCCTGTGTATTTAAAATCTAGCTTATGGCCTACTTCATTTGTTAGTAAAACTTTATCTCCTATTGATAGAGTTATGTTCCTAGTTTTTAAATCATATAATTCCTTATTTTTCTGTTTATTTAATTCGAGCATATTTCTTGCTCTTTTGTTTGCTACTTTTAATCTATACCTACTTTCTTTAGCGTAGTCGTCTATGTTATAAATAGGTTCTATATTATTTATGCTGTTAAAATACTTTGGTAGATTATTAGTCTTACCAAATACTAACTTGTATGGACAATAATTATGTGCCATAGAGGGGGTTGTATTGAAGCAATAAACAAAATATTGAAGCCATACGTCCCACTCAGTTTTATTTACTGATATATAGGATCGTATATATTTTTTTTTTATTTTTAAATATTTGCACAAATCATTTATAATTGAATTTTTATATTCCGTTCCCATGTCCGAAATGAACGTCTTCATTGGACCGTACTTGAAAATAAATGATTCAAATATTGCTGTTGCAACAGTTGCTGCGCTTTTATTTGCGACAGGTATAGCAACTAAATATTTAGTCAAGTCCGATATGAGCGTGACTGCATATTCATTGCCTTTTTCTGACTTTGGTAGTGGACCAATTGTGTCCACTATCACTCTGTCAAAAGCCTTCATCGGGGTTTCAGTAATTGTTAAAGGGGTCTTAATATTTGTTGTTATTTTTGCTTTTTGACATTTCTGACATTTCTGGATGTACTATGTTATATCACGAGTCATACCTTTCCAGTAATAATGTCTTTTGACCTTGGCCAAGGTTTTTGAAATGCCTGTGTGACCTCCTTGTACTGGATCGTCATGTAGTGTAGACAATATAGCTTCTTTCTCTTTAACATTTGTTAATGTGGTCACCGGGTTGAGTAGCGCTACTCTCAATGTGTTCAATATTTTATTGCCCATAATTTTGAAATTATCTATTGAAACTTTTCCAAAGATATTTTCCCACGGTGCAATTTTCAATTGGCTGATTTTTAATATACCGGCTTCTTTTCCGAGCCTTGGAAATAGTTGTCCTAAGTCAATATTTCCATTATTAGTATATAAATCTTCAATATCAATTCTTGCTATAATTTCCTTACCATGTTTAAAGAAACATAGAATATCTTTTATATGCAAAGTCACTACTTTACGTACTTGCTGTACTTTACGTACACGCTGTTTCGGTAGATTGCCTTGGCATCTCTACTTTATTATTTTCTGCGCAGAATTTTTGTCTACTTTGATACCTGGTTAAGATATTGTTATCCGTGACAATGCATCGGCTACAAAATTATCTTTGCCTCTTAGGTACTCTACTGTAGAATTATACTCCTCTAATTCAAGTCTCATACGCGTTATTTTAGAACTGGGATTTGTCATTGAAAACAAAAATGTTAGTGGTCTATGGTCTGTTTTTACTATGAAATGAGTTCCGTAGATATGGGGTCTAAATTTGGTGATTGCCCAATAAATAGCTGTTAACTCTTGTTCCGTCGTACTCTTATTGCTTTCTCCTTTGTTAAATGCTCTAGATGCGTAAGCTACCGGAAGTCGAGTTCCGTTGTGGGCTTGTGTTAGCACTGCACCACAGACTTGCTTACTAGCATCTGTGATTATACAAAATTCTTTTGTAAAATCTGGATATTGTTACAGAGTAGGCTTTATTAATTGAGCTTTAAGATATTCAAAAGCATTTTGACATTCATCAGTCCATTCAAATGAAACATTCTTTTTATTTAATGCCTAGAATAATCGGCAAAATTTTTGATGAATCGTCTGTAGTAATTAAAAAATGCTATAAAACGTCTAGCGCTATCAGAGTCATGTGGAACTGGATACATTAATATGACATCAAACTTTCTGTCTTCTGCAAGATTTCCTTATCTGTGCATTTGTGTCCCAAAAATGTGACTTCATGCATGAAAAATGAACATTTTTCAGGATGTAGCTTCAAGTTGTGTTTCCTACACATGGTAAAAACACTAATTAAATTGTTAAGCATGTGTTTTTCGGAACAACCGATTACTATTAAGTCATCCATATAAAGGAATGCTTGTGATGGTTCAAGTCCAGAGAATGCAATAGTCATCATTCTTTGGAATGAATTTGGCGCTATTTCCAAACCAAATGGCAATCGCGTGAAGCTATAAGAGCCATTGCTCGTTGAAAAGGATGTTATATCTCTAGAGTTTTCGTCTAGCTCAATCTGATGGAATCCTGAGATTAAGTCACGGCAAGAGAAATATTTTGCTCTACCTAGTTGATCTAAGATCAATCCTAGGAAGTGGAAATTTATCGGATAGTAATTTTTTATTAATTTGGCGATAGTCAATTACTAATCGCCATTTTTTCTTTTCGTTATCTATGGATTTCTTTGGTACTAGTAACAGTGGACTGTTGTATTCTGAGGCTGAAGGTTCAACTATTCTATCTTTAATTAGTTTATCAACTTGAGCTTGAATTTCGTCTTTTTGACTATGAGGATTTCTATAATTTTTTATATATACAGGTTCATCATCTTTTAATCTTAGTTTCTGCTTATAAAAATTATTGGTTGTTATTGATTCGGTACCAAGTCCGAATATGTCTGTGTATTTACAACAAAGTTCTTTTAATTGTTTATTAAATAGTTTTGGATAATTTTTAGTTAACTTTGACATAACATCGTTCGTTCTAGTTTCATTATTTATTTCGGATATATCATAATTTGCTAATTGTTCATAATTCAACTTATTTATATTAATCATTTGATCGGTACTAGTTGTATTTAGTAAACGGATGAATGCATTTGCAGTTGTTACGACTGTGTTTGCTGCATATATACCAGGTTGAATTTCCTGGTTCGGAATTAAAATGCTATCTTCATTTGAAGTAAACTCAATTTTTCGGACAACTTCGGATCTTGCTGGTAACACTATTGTATTGTTACCAGAGCTGTAATTTATGGGAACATATATAGGATAGCTTAGATTGTCTGGTCTTATTATGAGCAGATCTTTTGAAGGTGTAAAATGTAGTTAACAATTATATTTATAATAAAATCTATTCCTAAAATTCCATCACACGGTATAGAAAAAGTTGATTCGACAATATGGAAGTTGTGTGGAATTATATATTTAGTTGTTTGTATTTCTATGGATGTCAGACCTTTAGATTGAATTAATCCTTGATTGATTCCCTGAATATTTAATTTGTTGTCCATGTTTATATCATTAAAAGTGTCTGAATAGTCTTTTAAAAGAGATATGTCTGCACCAGTATCTATCAAAAATATTAATTTCTTGCCTGTAGCTACGTTTGTGAATGTTACGAATATATTTACACTAAGATTAATCGAATGAACCTTTTTACTGTCTATTGCTGTGTACCTAAGGGCTGTTGTGAGTTTCCCGAAGCATTCTGGGCAGTTCTCACATTATTGTTATTGCCATTATTATTGTTGTGGCCTCTGTTTGAGTTACCACGGCCTCTAGAGTTTTCTCTATATTGTTTGTTCAGTATTGATTAAGTTTCGAACATGGCCTTTGAGTCTAGTTTTTATTAGGCTGACAGCTGTAGTTTCATATGTTCCTTTTAGTGAATCCACTAAATTAAGAGCATCAATGAAACTTTGTAGATTCTCAGACTTTCCACTAAACTCAGGTATGAGTGAAGAGGCTAGTTTAAGAAATTCTACTTGTGACATGGCCATATTTAGAGTTTTTTTACTTCGGTAATAGACTCTGGTTCAGACTCAGATAGTTCGGCTAGTGTGATTACCGATGGTATCGTAAGACCGCTTAGATCTTCTTCTTTTATATGCTTATCTGAACCGCTTGCGATTTCAGATTCGCTTACTGTTTTTATTTAATGCTATTCAGGTTTGTTTTTAATCTATGCAAAAATCTTGATACATACGACCAATGCTGAGTATTTAACTTTTCTTTATTGTCGTGTATCAGGGAACGAGCTTGGTTAAAACATGCAACTAGTATTGCTGCGTGTCTACTTATAGTCTCGATTGAAATATTCCTATTTTGTGCTAAACGCTTGTATGATTTATCAAAGTTTTCTTTTATTTTAATTAATGCGGCATTAATGTTTTGCCATTCCATTTCATTTTAAAATAAATTATTAAAATATGCAAAAACATATATAAATCTTCAATCAAATAGTTATATATTTTTAATTAATTTTTTCAATAATGATTACTACTAATTTTATTTTAAATTTTATCCAGGTCGTTTGCCTGGCTTTGATATCGCTTCTTAATGCATCTATTATGGTACTTATACAATTTGTATAATAGATGTGCTAGTATTATAATAAAAATTGTAACAATAAGTATTGTTATTAGTTTTAGATCGGTGTTTTCGACTTCGACTTTGTTTATTACGTTAGCTGTCGAGTCTACAGTTTTTACGTCTACGATTCCCATTTTGTCAAAAGTTTTAAATATTTCTTCAGATTTACTTGTTTTGTTTGTTTCTATTGACATATGTAATTTAATTTATTTTTTTTTTTACTTTTATACTGCTGTATATATTTTTAGTTAATTTTGAAATTAATTAATTCATATTTTTTTTTTTACATTATTTCCTGCCTAGTGTTTGTGTGGCTTTACAGGCCGCACTCTAATTGGACAGATGTTATTCCGCTCAATTTTACAATTTTAAATTTTAAAATTAAATTTTATGCAACGCAGTGCATTGAAAACAAAAATTTTGTTATCGGTGGGCGCTCTTAGAAGCGCTGTCGGTACACTGCTCCGGGTCTAGCTTGTTGCGCTAGACGAGGACGGTATTCGCCTCGCTGATCCTTGCTTTTACAAGCCGCAGTGAATTGACTTTTTAATCGGAGCTGGTCTTTTCTACGAGCTAATGTGTGTTGGGCAAATAAAACTGCTAACGGGATTGCCTCTTCTGCAGAAGACACGCTTTGGATGGACCAGCAAGGCGGTACCTCTCTTTTGGCAAATCGTGTATCGTCTGATGCCCGCACTGAGTCTGTTGGCCGAACCGATGAGTTAATTCAACGATTTTGGGAAGTAAAAAGTTTTCCAGAGCCTGTTGCTAAAGCAACAAAGTAAGAGCATGACTGCGAGGAGCATTTTATTAAGAATTTCCAAAGGTTGCCAACAGGAGCATATTCCGTGCACCTCCCTCTCAAACTCACGCTGGATCAATTAGGTGAATCTTATCAACAGGCATTTCGCAGATTTATATCGCTTGAGAGAAAGTTGCATCGTCATCCTAAGTTTAAATCCCAGTATTGCGCGTTCATTCAAGAGTATATGGAGCTCGGACATATAACTCTTGTCCCTCCAGAGTCGTTACGTTTATGCAAATATTTTCTCCCTCATCATTGCGTGCTGAAGGAACAAAGCACGGGCACCAAACTTTGTGTCGTGTTTGATGGTTCAGATATCACCAGCACTGGATGTTCGCTGAATGAAGTGTTGATAGCTGGGCCCGTCATACAACCGAAGCTGTTTAACCTTTTGATGCAATTTCGCACGTTCCCTGTTGCCCTTACTGGAGACATTGGCAAGATGTATCGCTGTGTCAGAGTTACGGTCCCAGATAACTACCTACAAAGCATCCTGTGGCGAAATTCTACTGATTCTGAAATAAGTGTCTTCAAGTTGGACACAGTTACGTATGGCACAAAACCAGCTTCCTTTCTTGCTGTTCGAGCAATGCAGCAATTGGCGACGAGCAGCATTCATTTCCAATTGGTTCCAAAATTCTTCGACGAGATTTTTATGTAGATGACCTTAAATCTGGTGGTGCCTCGGTCCAAGAGGCGATCGACGTATTAAATCAAACAAAGGGCATCCTCTCTAAAGGTTGCTTTGAACTCAGAAAATGGTTCTCGAGTCACTCTGCAGTGCTAAAAGGCGTTCCTGACAAGGATACGAGCTCGTTTTTAAAATTTAGCGATAGGAGCGACATTACCAAAATGTTGGGCCTTGCTTGGGATCCTTCAACTGATATATTAATGTTTTCTCTCACGCCTGCCAATCAGACACTGAAACCTTGCAAGAGATCTTCTGCCCACTATAGCTCGTTTTTACGAATCACTAGGATTAATTGGACCAGTGATCGTTAGGGCCAAAATCTTTATGCAGCTTCTTTGGAAGGAAAACTTGGATTGGGATGAGAGTCTTCCAACTTCTCTAAATACTGCCTGGCAGGAGCTTTGCCAAACTTTCAGCAATGTCCAATTATCAACCTTCCCCCGGTTGACTTCCAATACAATGTGCGATGTAGAAGTTCTCGGTTTCTGTGACGCCAGCATTATCGCGTACGGAGCTTGCATTTATGTGGTTTGAAAGGGACATCAATCGAGTTCATGCCTATTTTGCTCTAAATCACGAGTGGCTCCACTTAAAACCCTTACGGTACCAAAAGTACTACAAGTTGAACTTGACTTTTTAAAAACACAAATTAAAACCACAGTTCCCAACAACGCATCTCACTCAACTCATATTAAAATCATAAAAGAACAAATAAAATCCATACCTGCATCCCCAAAGAAGCTACCAACTCTGAGGAAAAGATGCCCGAAAGACTGCGAGGGACTAGGATATTCCCGTTCTGTGAATATACGTGCAAAAATTGCGCACCACCGGAGACCGCCGGAAACTAAGAAAAGTGTAGGAGGCAGACCGCAGCTTGTGCCAACGAAGGAGCCTCAGCGTGCCACATCCGGCGACGCCCAACTGATGCATCATCGAGGGTCAATGAAGACACCAACTGCATAAAATTACACCTAATTAATTACAATATGAAAATTTAAAACAAAATTTTTAAATTTATGTAAGTAAAACCAAAATTGTAAAATTGAGCAAAACCATTTCTGACCGATTAACAGTATAGCCTGCAAAGCTATACGAAATTATAGGTAGGTACATATATGTTGTTCGGCTCAGCATCTAAAAATTAAACTTGTATTATGTTAGCATAACATTTCAGTTATATATTGCCCTGCGAGGCAAGCAATGTCACTATTTTGTTTTGGTTGGCGCTTCTCGCATGTCATAAAATAACTCAATATCATTTGCTGTTAACTATCTAGCGCTTATCGCTTTGCGCTCATCGTAGTTTCCTTTATCGCGCTCTTTTACCTTTTGCACTTTGTCTTAAGCGGCTAGCGCATCAATGCTAGCGACGCCGCAATCCATTCTTGTTTCGTATATTCGTTATATCGGATCTCTTATCGATCGCTTCGCTAAAAATTGTACATTTTTGCATATTGTCAATACGTTTGCTATAAGCATAAATAAATCAACCCGTTGCATGAACTTATAAGGAAGGGTGTAGTTTTTATAACATCCTTAATTTCTCGCTACTAAGTGCTAATAAAAAAGCTTGTTAGCCCAACATTTTGGTGACCCCGACGTGATTCCTTTATTTAACATTATAGTGTTGCATAAAATTATTTAAATTAAAATTGAGCTAGTTGTTACTAGTTTCGGCAGCAATTAAAAACCGCTCTTATATACATACGAGCAAGTGACATGCGGTAAATTGCAGTAAAGAGGAGTCTGTGTATATAAGCATTTATACACCTACATACAGACGCGTTGGCTCTCGCTATCTGCATTTTACTTGTGTTTTTATTCGACTAACTGTTGCGCGCGCTTAAGAGTACAGTGGTAACAATAAGTCAACGGTCAACGAACTTTCGTGTGCAGTTTTAATTCGGTTTTCTTTGACTTTTTTCGTTTGCTTCGGTTGCCATGGAAAGTTCTAGTGCTGAATCGTTGGCCCAGCCTACAAACAGGGTGTCATTTTTAAAGCGCAAGGTGGCGTCCTCGTATGAGCGGTTGCAGGCGCTTCAATCTAGCCTCAACCAAACGCCCCTTGCCAATAATGATGAAATTGCATTGTCGGTGCTGCTCAAGCGGATTGAAAAAATGGAATCTGCATTTGAAGACGCTCAAAACAAATTGGAAGAACTAGACTTTGACGAAATCGGCAGTGAGTTACGCGAGGCTTTTGATGAGCTTTCAGTAACTTTGGAGACTTCGGTGCGGTTTGAAATTGCTAAGCGCAGTAGAGCATTGCCGTCCAGCTCCACATTTGTAAATTAGCCTATTGCTGCTGCGTCAATGACTAGATCCAGAGCGTTACCGACCTTACCGCCAATCAAATTGCCAACGTTTTCTGGAGGTTATACAGAGTGGTCAGATTTCTTTTCAATGTTCACAACTTTAATCGAAAATCATCCCGAACTGACAAACATTGAAAAAATGCAGCATTTGCGGCTCTGTTGAAGGACTCTGCGCTGGATACCATTCGGTCATTGGAAATATCAGAGGCTAATTATTCCATAGCATTAAATTTATTACAAAAACGATTTGATAACCGTCGATTAGTATTTCAGGCACACATCGTTGAACTGCTGGGGCTCAAGAAGGTAGAGAATGGCTCCGCTGGCATGCTGCGTGAATTGTCGGATAAGTTTAATGCCCATATTCGTGCTCTCACCAGTTTGGGTAGCAAGGAGCAAATTGCTGGTTGCATCCTTGTTCAGGTGCTACTGCAAAAACTGGATCCTGCTAGGCAGGCGAAGTGGGAAGAGAAGCTGGAGGATCCCGCCTTTGCAAATTTGATTCCATCATGGGCACAAATAGCCACATTTTTGGAGCAACGCTGCAGAACCCTAGAGAGTGTGGATTATGCTATGGCAACCTATACGCCGAGCTCTCAGGTGGGCAAGAACAAACAGACTAACTCTAGTAGGACATCACTCGTTGCTACTAACTCAATGGCTGCAGTTTGCGTATTTTGCAATGGTGAAGAGCATAATATATGGCAATGCCCAAGATTTGGCAATTTGTCTCCAGAGATGCGTCTCAAGGAAGCAAAACGATTATCTTTATGCCTCAACTGCCTTAAAAGGGGACATCTTTTACGAACATGCAATTCCGGAACTTGTCGCACATGTGGCTCCAAACACCACACACTTCTGCATTTAGACGTTTTGCATTCGATTCATCACTCTGTCACTCCTACTGCAGCTTCTTCAGCCCCCGCCTCTACCTCTCTTGTTGCCCACAACCTCAGCAGCGATGTTGTGTTCCTGGCCACTGCTATTGTACTAGTTAAAAATCGGTCTGGGACTCTAGTTCCGTGTCGTGCTGTATTGGATGGTGGGTCACAGCTGCATTTAATTACATCCCGATTCGCTCAACAGCTTCAGTTGAAGAAAAGTCCATCTTCAGCGGCAGTTGCTGGCCTGGGAAACGCTCCTTTCGCTACTGATGGATGCACTGTAACCGTCAATCTACAATCTCAAACGTCAGAGTACTCTGCAATCATCACAGCCATCGTAGCTTCCACTATAGCAGATCGCCAGCCAAGCATCGCCCTTAATACAACTAATTGGAATGTGCCTGGAAATATTCGCCTCGCTGATCCTTGCTTTTACAAGCCGCAGCGAGTTGACTTATTAATCGGAGCTGGTCTTTTCTACGAGCTAATGTGTGTCGGGCAAATAAAACTGCTACCGGGATTGCCTCTTCTGCAGAAGACACGCTTTGGATGGATAGTTGCAGGTGGCGGTTCCCAGCAAGGCGGTACCTCTCTTTTGGCCAATCGTGTATCGTCTGATGCCCGCACTGAGTCTGATGGCCGAACCGATGAGTTAATTCAACGATTTTGGGAAGTAGAAAGTTTTCCAGACCCTGTTGCTAAAGCAACAAAGGAAGAGCTTGACTGCGAGGAGCATTTTGTTAAGAATTTCCAAAGGTTGCCAACAGGAGCATATTCCGTGCGACTCCCTCTCAAACTCACGCTGGATCAATTAGGTGAATCTTATCAACAGGCATTTCGCAGATTTATATCGCTTGAGAGAAAGTTGCATCGTCATCCCAACCTTAAATCCCAGTATTGCACGTTCATTCAAGAGCCTATGGAGCTCGGACATATGACCCTTGTCCCTTCAGAGTCGTTACGTTTATGCAAATATTTTCTCCCTCATCATTGTGTGCTGAAGGAACAAAGCACGAGCACCAAACTTCGTGTCGTGTTTGATGGTTCAGCTACCACCAGCACTGGGTGTTCGCTGAATGAAGTGTTGATGGCTGGGCCCGTCATACAACCGAAGCTGTTTAACATTTTGATGCGATTTCGCACGTTCCCCGTTGCCCTTACTGGAGACATTGGCAAGATGTATCGCTGTGTCAGAGTTACGGTCCCAGATAACTACCTATAATGCATCTTGTGGCGAAATTCTACTAATTCTGAAATAAGTGTCTTCAAGTTGGACACAGTTACGTATGGCACAAAACCAGCTTCCTTTCTTGCCGTTCGAGCAATGCAGCAATTGGCAGTCGACGAGCAACATTCATTTCCAATTGGTGCGAAAATTCTTCGACGCGATTTCTATGTAGATGACCTTATATCTGGCGGTGGCTCGGTCCAAGAGGCGATCGAGGTATTAAATCAAACAAAGGGCATCCTATCTAAAGGTTGCTTTGAACTCAGAAAATGGTGCTCGAGTCACTCTGCAGTGCTAAAAGGCATTCCTGACAAGGATAAGGACTCGTTTTTAAAATTTAGCGATGGAAGCGACATTACCAAAACCTTGGGCCTTGCGTGGGATCCTTCAACTGATAAATTAATGTTTTCTCTCACGCCTGCCAATCAGACACTTAAACCTTGCAAGAGATCTGTTCTGTCCACCATAGCTCGTTTTTACGATCCACTAGGATTAATTGGACCAGTCATCGTTAAGGCCAAAATCTTTATGCAGCTTCTTTGGAAGGAAAACTTGGATTGGGATGAGAGTCTTCCAACTTCTCTAAATACTGCCTGGAAGGAACTTTGCCAAACTTTCAGGAATGTCCAATTATCCACCTTTCCCCGGTTGGTTTGCAATACAACGTGCGATGTAGAGGTTCACGGTTTCTGTGACGCTAGCATTGCCGCGTACGGAGCTTGCCTTTATGTGGTTTCAAAGGGACATCATTGAGTTCACGCCTATTCTGTTCTAAATCACGAGTGGCTCCACTTAAAACTCTTACTGTACCAAAACTCGAGCTTTGTGGCGCACTTTTGTTAGCCCAATTGATGCAGGAAGTAGCTGAAATGAAATTATTTACCGGTACATTCCATTGCTGGTCAGATTCATCAATATGTCTATCATTGATCCGAGATGAATCGTCGAAGTTCAACGTATTCGTTGAGCTTCCAGTGGCATTATGTTCCAACAGCCAGTAATCCAGCTGACATTCTCTCCAGAGGGGCCACTCCCGACCAGCTTATACAGTCAAAACTTTGGTCATGTGGTCCTGAATTTTTGACTGGTCCACAAAGGTGCTGGCCTGCGACATGTCTTCTTGAAAAACCAATACTGGAGTTACGCAAAAGAGTGTTGCTCATCATAGATCCTGCAGATGATGCCATATTAAGGTGCAAATATGTGAATTCATTTTCTGCTATTCAACGAGTATTTACCTATGTGTACAAGTTTATCCATCGAATTCGGCGCCCCGGACTTTTGATCTCCGACATACGTTTTGGATCGTTCATACTTTTACGTAACGTTCAAAAGGCGTCTCTTTGGGATGATATAAAGAACCTGCAATCAAAGGGCGTGGTCGCTCGTTCCAGCAAACTCTCATCATTATTGCCCTTTCAGGATGAATTTGGTATTCTTCGAGTTGGTGGGCGCCTCAAAAAGTCAACCCTTCCTTATGAGGCCCGTCATCCTATTATAGCCTAGACAACATCCAGTTACCATCGCCATTGTCACTCACTTTCATGAGCGGAAACTCCATGCTGGACCACGAGCTTTGTTGGGAGCAATTCGTCTGCAATATTGGCCGATTGGTGGCCGCAAAACAGTTTCCAGCATAGTAAATAAATGCATCAGATGTTTCCGGAACAAGCCCCGCTTGATGGAGCACGTAATGGCTAATCTTCCAAAGGAGCGATTTGTTGAAACTCGAGCGTTTGATATAACTGGTGTGGAAAGCCATTCATTTGGAGTTGGTCAAGGACCTATCTACGTGTGCATTTCTCAATGCTCTAAAGCGCTTTATATGCACTCGTGGCAAGCCACGTCAGATTTGGTCTGACAATGCCACCAACTTTGTCGGCGCCAAAAACGAGCTATTGGAGCTAAAAAATCTCTTCCTCAGTAGCTGTCATCAAGAGGCTCTGCTCCAGTTTTGTTTGGCGGACACAATTGACTGGCGCTTCATTCCACCGCGCTCCCCTCTTTGGTGGCCTTTGGGAGGCGGCGGTAAAAACTGCAAAACATCACTTCTATCGGGTTGTAGGATCAACTGTTCTGGGATTAGAAGAGCTTAGTACTCTTGTGTGCCACATAACGGCAGTCATTAATTCTTCACCACTGCTTCCCATTTCAGAAGATCCAGAAGACCTTGATGTTCTCACCCCAGTTCATTTTTTGTTTGGTGGCCCACAATCGACGTTCACAGAACCAGATGTGACACGGCTCAATTTCAATCGTCTGGACAGCTGGCAGCGAGTGTCCTACATGCACCAAGTCTTTTGGTCTCGCTGGCGAGATGAATATTTAAGTCTTCTGCAACAGCGTTCCAAATGGTGTGGCTATCAACGACATCGTTTTTGTCAAAGACGAGAACTTACCTCCTTTGAAATGGCCACTAGCTAGAGTGGTTGAATAGGTCAAAGGAACGGATGACATCACACGCGTAAAGCGAGCAACTATCAAGCTGTGTCTGCTTCCCCTTAACGATCCTGTTGAAGCTCAATCGTTCAACGGGGGGAGTATGTTCGGCTCAGCAGCTAAATATTGAATTAGTATTATGTTTGCCTAACATTTCAGTTACATCTTGCCTGCGAGGCAAGCATTGTCACTGTTTTGTTTTGTTTGGCGCTTCTCGCATGTCATAAAATAGTTCAATACTATTTGTTGTTAATTATCCAGCGCTTATCGCTTTGCGCTCATCGTAGTTTTCTGTTATCGCCCTCTTTGACCTTTTGCACTTTGTCTTTCAATTTTTCGCATAACTCGCACAATCAATACGCTCCCTATAAGAACATAAATAAACCAAGTGTTTCATGAACTTATAAGAAAAAGCGGAATTTTCATTACAGTGTAAACTTCGCTATTAAGTGCTAATAAAACAGCTTGTTAGCCCAACATTATCTTTGACAAAAAAAACTTGTGTAGGGGCGAACGGTTGATATATCCGGCTCGAAGGACCAATGTTTGTGGGGGTGGCGTCAGATAAGTAATCCAATGGTTGTTCTAATGTCACTTTATTAGTAAAAATTTGGCTGCTTAAAATGAACTCTGAATTTGAAGTGATTAACATTATTTTGGTTGGAGCTATGGAGGTGGAGAGGAGAACGTAAGGAGTGTGCTGTGTGTATTTGGGATCGTATTGGTGAGTGAGTCTGTCTCACTGAGTGAGTCTATCTCACTGAGTGGCTCTCTCACTCTGAGTGAGGCTCAGTCAATGCTATGTTCAGACTAGCAACGGTTGCATTAATGCGGCTTACTGAACAACATGGAGCGATTACGGCCCGAGTCTCAAGGGTCTTTTTTCCGGTGTCGAGGAGCACTACGGCGGTAGGCAGGATACTGACCCCCTTGTGCTGGAATAATACCTCTTAATTTTCTTTATGAATTCGAATTCAAAACAACAGAAAATAAATATACATCGGTCTGATCAGCCAACGAAAATACAATTTTATTTAAAAAAATAAAAAAAATATAAAAGACTCAAGCGCATAGCATAAATATAATCGTATATATGTATACACATACACATGCACATACATACATACATACATACAGAGCTGCGCACAGAAGTAAGATGATGCCGCTTTGGCAGGCCAAGGCAGCGTGAGACCGTTGACCACGTTGCACTTTAGCCGCTCCGAGAGCATGCGCCCATATGCATGTATACCTCTCTCTCTATGTAGCTGTTAACCAATAACAGCAAAAGTACATATATGTATCCATAGGCAGCACAGACGTGCTTAAATTAACTTTTTATAATATTGTTATAATGATAATATTACAATATACTTTTGATTAACAATTTACAATTGATTTACTTGTCGTCACGATTACCAAAAAGCCAAATATAATATTGTTATAATGATAATATTACAATATACTTTTGATTAACAATTTACAATTGATTTACTTGTCGTCACGATTACCAAAAAGCCAAATAGGAATTCCCCACACCATGCGATGGAATTCTTGGACTCGACTTCATTAGTAAATTTGATTGTATAATAGATTACCACACGAACCCAATCTCTTAATTACCAAATACATATTTCAAATACAACAAATAACAATATATTACAATCATCTACTCCCACTAAACTTTTGCATAATTCATTTGATGTCCTTGCCATTAACCCGGTTGCACAAGCACATAAAAATCCATCGCATTTGTCCCTATGAGAGGGGAGACAGTCAAACGACTACGCATGGTAACCAGTTAAAATACTCTGTCATACCTGGCACTGCAGCAGCAGGGTATTCGATGTGTTTTTCATTCTGCCTTTTGTCTCAAGCAGATATGTTTCACCTAGCGTTGCCCTGCACTCTTGCCAGTTTACGTCACCTCCTCTCCCTTACAGCACATTATCAGAACAGCCGGCTTATGGCATTCCAAATACTAGTAATGCTGTCATCGCTTTCAGTCTAAAGATGTTATGCCCAATTAATCACAATCAATTAAACGAAAAAATGAGACAAACAAAAATACACTTGCTATATCATACCGAGATAAAACCGTTAACTATATCATATCAAAGTATTGTGATTATATTAAGCTTCAAATTTTGTTAACTGGAATTTGTAAACATCTATCCTAAATAAATCCGGACAAAGCTTGGCTGCCTACATATGGATGTGGAGTGTGTGTGTTTGGAATGTGTTACTGCACCACGCCTCCCGCCGGGCGGAAACGGAAGAGACGTGGTCCGAGGACACGAAAGCTGCACCCCTGGCGTCGCTTCCCAAGCCGAAGAGAACGGTCGAAGCTTCCCCCACAGGCGCCACCACGATCCCCATCGAAAGCGAGTTGTGCGCCGACATCGCAGACCAGGGCCCCCGATATACAAGACAAACATGTCCTGTTCGATGTTTTTTGGATAGTATACGAGACAAACTTGTCCTTTTCGTTGTATTGGAAGGTATGCATATCAGCAGAGACGCGCATGGTAGAGCTGTACTACTTAAGTGGAATTTAGGAGAGATGCTAGCAGTTGAAAAAAGTAACTTGCTGGAAAACCGGTGCATAATGTGTGGGAGAGCTAGTGTGGGGCTGGTAACGGTAAAACCGGCCAGGTAATCGTGCACAGGAGGCACGAAAGGCTTGGCTAGGGGCGGTATTACCGGCCAGGTGACCGTGCACAGGGGTTCGAAAGGCTTGGAGGCAGCCAGAGTCAGCATAATTTATATGTATTGCGCTAGCTCTGAACATCAGTATCAGTAAGTATTGTAGATCAGTAGTATTGTAATATGTTCGATGGTTAAAGACGAGAACGTTTTGGTTAGGAGCGTCTGCTCCGTTGTGTTGCTTTATTTAGAATGAATCTTATATGTTCATGTTGGGTTCAGCTAACTCGAAACATGCAATGCTAACTATGTGTTTATATTTATGTATAAGTATGTTCGTATATACATGTGTATGCAGAAGGCATGCATATGTTGTGTATGGTTTGACCACTTGAGCTGCAAAGTGCATGCTCAGCATTCCCACGCGCCACGATCGGCTTATGTATAAGCGGTGAATCGTATTGCTTGTGCGCTGGAATGTTTATGTAATTCTAAGCGGTCTCTTAATGTACTTTGGTCATTTGTATATTTGTATTTATTATGACAAAGTGTCACAATGTATTAACGGATTGTTATACCCTTTGATTTATGACAATGGTAGGGTAGATATGCTACACCTCCATTTTTAAAGAAATTACGTAATACATGTAGTCATTTAGTGTTAGTGTTAATATATTGTAATTAATTTTTTTTTTTTTTTTTTTTAAAGAAATTAATTTGTTACTTATTATAAATTTATGTATGGAAAATGGTTTTATCTCTTTTTTTTTAACATTTGTGTTTATTGACAAAATTTTATTTTTAATTTGTATTTATGTTTATTTTATTTTTGATTTTCTTAGTAGAATTACAAAAAAAAATTTTTTTTTCGTTAGGTTGATCAGACCTCTTTTTATACCCTGAACCCATTAAAAATGGGTAAAAGGGGTATTATGTTTTTGTGCAAAAAGCAAATGTATGTAACAGGCAGAAGGAAGCATCTCCGACCCAATAAAGCATATATATTTTTGATCAGCATCAATAGCCGAGTCGATCTAGCCATGTCCGTCTGTCTGTCCGTCCGTCCGTCCGTATGTATGAACGCAAGGATCTCAGAACCTATAAGAGCTAGAGATTTTAGATGTAGGTGCTCCTAGTGCCCGCGCAGATCGAGTTTGTTTCCGATAAACGATAACTTGCCCCGTTTCTAAGTAATCGATAAAAATGTATATCGAAATCCCGTTTTTAAGCAATTTTGGTAAATAATAAGAGCTAGAGTTACCAAACTTGACATGTAGCTTCTAGAAAAGTATATATATATCGATTATCTTTAATTTTATACCTATCGCCAACTCCCCGCTACTCTCTATCTATAAGCGCGAACTGCATTTGGTGTTGGAATATGAGGGTTCAGGGTATCCCCTAGTCGGGAGCTCCCGACTAGAACCTCTTACTTGTTATAATCATTCAACTGAAAATAAACTCACATTCCTAATAGATACTGGTGCAGATCTCAGAACCTATAAGAGCTAGAGATTTTAGATGTAGGTGCTCCTAGTGCCCGCGCAGATCGAGTTTGTTTCCGATAAACGATAACTTGCCCCGTTTCTAAGTAATCGATAAAAATGTATATCGAAATCCCGTTTTTTAAGCAATTTTGGTAAATAATAAGAGCTAGAGTTACCAAACTTGACATGTAGCTTCTAGAAAAGTATATATATATCGATTATCTTTAATTTTATACCTATCGCCAACTCCCCGCTACTCTTTATCTATAAGCGCGAACTGCATTTGGTGTTGGAATATGAGGGTTCAGGGTATCCCCTAGTCGGGAGCTCCCGACTAGAACCTCTTACTTGTTATAATCATTCAACTGAAAATAAACTCACATTCCTAATAGATACTGGTGCAGATATCTCACTTTGAAAAATAAATTCAGACAATTTCAAAATTCAAGAGGAAAAATTATAAACATCCTATCACCATTAAGTCATCCATATAAAGGAATGCCTGAGAGGGTTCTAAGCCCGAGAATGCTATAGTCATCATTCTCTGAAATGAATTTGGTGCTATTTTTAATGGTAATCGCGTGAAGCGATATGAGCCATTGCTCGTTGAAAAAGATGTTATATTTCTTGAATTTTCTTCAAGTTCAATTTGGTGGAAACCTGACATTAAGTCAAGGCATGAAAAGTATTTAGCGCTGCCCAGTTGGTCTAGAATATCATCAATTCTGGGGAGCGGGAATTTATCAGAAAGTAGTTTTTTGTTGATTTGGCGATAGTCAATTACTAATCGCCATTTCTTCTCTTCCGAATTTGGTAATGATTTTTTCGGAACTAACAAGAGTGGGCTGTTATACTCGGATACAGACGGTTCTACGATTTGGTCGTTTATTAATTTCCCTACTTGTTTTTGAATTTCTTTAACGTGGCTATGCGGGCTTCTGTAGTTTTTGAAATAAATGGGCTCATCATCTTTGTTTATAAAAATTATTTGTCGCTATTGGGTCGGTTTCCAGTCCGAACACATCACTATACTTGGTGCATAATTCTGGTTATTGATTTCTGAATTGTTCTGGAAAATTTTTCTTTAACTTTGAAAGTACTTGTTCGCTTCTATTTTCTGGATTAGTGTTATGAATATCGTAATCTGTTAAATTTTCAAATTCTATTTTGTTTACTTTGACCAATTGGTCGAAATTAGTTGTGTTTAGAAGGCGAATGTATACATGTTTGGATGCTGCTATTGTATTTGCAATCCATTATGTATTTCTTGATTAGGAACAAATATATAATCGTTTACTGAATTAATGTCTATTTTTCGAAATACTTGGGATCTGGCTGGCAGAAGAACTGTATTGTTGCCAGCACTATATGTTATTGGAACATAAATAGGATAATTTAAGTTTTGAGGTCTAATTATAAACCAGTCTTCACTTGGTTTGAAGTCCAATTGGCAATTGAATTTTTTAATAAAATCAATGCCTATTATTCCATTACACGGTATTGAAAAATCTGAGTCTACTAAATGAAATTCGTGTGGAATAATATATTTTGTTGATTGAAGTTCTATTGAAGCTGTTCCTTGCGATTTTATTACACCCTGGCCGATGCCTTGGATGTTTATAATTTTGTCTTCTTGAATTTTGAAATTATCTGAATTTATTTTTAAAAGTGAGATATCTGCCCCAGTATCTATTAGGAATGTGAGTTTATTTTCAGTTGAATGATTATAAAAAGTGACAAATTGATGGAATGAACCTTTGCATTTACTGATTGTTTCCTAAAGGGTCCTGAGAGTTTTCCGACGCATTTTGCCACTTTCACGTTGTTATTATTATTACCTTGGTTGGAGTAACCTTGGCCTCTTCCTCGATTTCGGACGCGTCTTCCTCCACGGCTATTGTAATTATTGTTGTTGTTGTTGTTATTACTGCCTCGGTTGTAATTGTTGTGGTTGTAATTTCTGCCACGATTATAACCTCGGCCTCCACTATTATTGTTGTTTGCATCTCGTCGATAATATAGGACAGTGTTACTTTGACCTGTTATCTCCGTGCAAATATTGACGAATTTGGAAACGGCGTCATTCATATTTGTGAATGTGCCTGCCTGCATGATAAGTTTTACCTTATCAATCGAACAATTTTGGGTCATAGCTTTTACAGCTGTTGTAGTGCTATATTTGTTTTTAAGTGATTGGCTTAGACCTTCACTGATATAGGCTCCTTCAAGGGGCTTTGCCAGTTTTTCCACCTCTTGGGTGTATTGGTTAGCCGTTTTGTTTTTCTGTTGCAGATTAAGTAGCTTGGCAGATACAACTTCTACCGATTCTCCTTTTACTGCACTTGACAGTTGCGTAATGATTGCAGCAATTGTCTGCTCATTACTTATTAGATTTCTCGCATGGCCTTTTAGTTTTGTTTTTATAAGGCTTATGGCTGTTGGCTCATGTGTGCCTTTTAAGGTATCCATTAGATTCAGAGAATCTAGAAAACTTCGCAGATATTCCGGCTTACCGGCATCTCCGACCCCATAAAGTATATATATTCCTGATCAGCATCAATAGCTGAGTCGATCTAGCCATGTCCGTCTGTCTGTCCGTCCGTCCCTCCGTCCGTCCGTCCGTCCGTCCGTCCGTCCGTCCGTATGTATGAACGCAATGATCTCAGAACCTATAAGAGCTAAAGACTTGAAATTTTAGATGTAGGAGCTCCTAGTGCCCGCGCAGATCGAGCTTGTTTCCGATAAACGATAACTTGCCCCGTTGCCAAGTAATCGATAAAAATGTATATCGAAATCCCGTTTTTTAAGCATTTTTGGTAAATAATAGGAGCTAGAGTTACCAAACTTGACATGTAGCTTCTAGAATAGTATATATATATCAATTATCTTTAATTTTATACCTATCGCCACCTCCCCGCTACTCTCTATCTATAAGCGCGCGCTGCATTTGGTGTTGGAATATGAGGGTTCAGGGTATCCCCTAGTCGGGAGCTCCCGACTAGAACCACTTACTTGTTCTGTTAGTTTTACCCTGACATATGGTAGCGTTGAAAGTACCATTGCCTTTTCTGCTTATTCATTTTTAGATCTTATCTAAGTTATTCGCCCTACTCATGTATCTTTTCTCAATTATTTTATTATGCTTAACATAGATTGTAAGCAGAAATTGTAAGTCTGACACTATCGTGATAATTAATAACAGGATCCACAACGATTTTATATCGTCTGTGTGATCAATTATCTTGACATTGTTTACAACGTTGGCAGTATTGTCTTTTGCCTCACTAGAATCACTAAACCATCCCATTATGTAATTTAGTTGTTTTTATATATTCAATGAAAAAAAAATTTTTTTTTTTACGTTCATGAAGAAAAAAAAACAAGGTTTTCTATTAAAAATTTTTTATTTTTTCATAAATTTTTTTTTTTTTTTTTGTGGGGTTACGTAAAGAAAGAAAAATATTTTCTTCTTTGAAGATCAAAAATAAAATTTTAGGTGATAATTTTTTTGAAAAGATATTTTTTTTTTTTTTAAATTTATCATTTGACAAATGTTTTTTTGCAGCTGAGTATATAGATACCCAGAGCCAGAGACGTGAAAATATTAGTTGTTATACAATGTGGTTGGCTCACGTTTCAATTTACAATTCATTTTATTTAAAAACCAGTAAGAAGTTCTAGTCGGGAGCTCCCGACTAGGGGATACCCTGAACCCCCTTGTTCCAACACCAAATGCAGCACGCGCTCATAGATAGAGAGTAGCGGGGAGGTGGCGATAGGTTAAAAATGAAAGGTACTTGATATATATATACTATTCTAGAAGCTACATGTCAAGTTTGGTAACTCTAGCTCTTATTATTTACCAAAATTGCTTAAAAAACGGGATTTCGATATACATTTTTATCGATTACTTAGAAACGGGGATAGTTATCGTTTATCGGAAACAAACTCGATCTGCGCGGGCACCTGGGGGACCTACAGTTAAAATTTCAAGTCTCTAGGTCTTATAGGTTCTGAGATCCTTGCGTTCATACATACGGACGGACGGACGGACGGACGGACGGACAGACAGACGGACATGGCTAGATCTACGCGGCTATTGATGCTGATCAAGAATATATATACTTTATGGGGTCGGAGATGCTTCCTTCTGCCTGTGACATTCATTTGCACTTTGCACAAATACAATATACCCTTTTTACCCATTTTCAATGGGTTCAGGGTATAAAAAACAAATTCGCCAACCACATTTGTTAGTGTAAAGCCTATCAGTGTTTAGTATTTTTTCAAGCAGCGGTTTCCCACATAGGCTTGAAATTAGAACTTAATGTTAAAGCAATTTGGGGCATTCGCAATTATGCAGCCCGTTTGCGTTGTTTCGCACCAATACGAGGCTGCTGGTCTAGGTGTTGAAGACGCTCTGTGTAGCGTTGTCGGTCTAATTCATCTTTGGCTAACTGAATCATTTCCTTGACCAGTCGCCGTTGCTGCAAGAGTTTCACTCCGTCCGCTCCTTTTGTGCTTTGGTATTATTTTTTTTTCCATTTTCGGCGTTCAGCGTGGTATTTACATCAACGCACGCACACACAAACGCACACGGGCATACACGCACAATATTTTAAGCTTTCTTTCATGCACATTTGGCTTTCATTTAATTTGTTTTTAATTTTTCTGCTATTGTTGTTGCTCGTGTGTGTATATTTGTTATATTTTGGTTTGTATCCTGCGAAAGGATGTCTCTGTGGCGGGGCCGTTTTATTTGCTGTTCCTGTGGAGCGTCACGTTTTCACACTCTAATTGACGGGAGACTACTCCTGTGACTTTTGTCACGGTCGCCATGTAATATGTTCGATGGTTAAAGACGAGAACGTTTTGGTTAGGAGCGTCTGCTCCGTTGTGTTGCTTTATTTAGAACGAATCTTATTTGTTCATGTTGGGTGCAGCTAACTCGAAACATGCAATGCTTATATCTATGTATTTATATTTATGTATAAGTATGTTGATATATACATTTGTATGCAGAGGGCATGCATATGTTGTGTATGGTTTGACCACTTGAGCTGCAAAGTGCATGCTCAGCATTCCCACGCGCCACGATCGTCTTATGTATAAGCGGTGAATCGTATTGGTTGTGCGCTGGAATTTGATTTATTTATTTTATGACAATGGTAGGGTAGATATGCTACACCTCCCTTTTTAAAGAAATTACGTAATACATGTAGTCATTTTTTTAAAAAAAAAAAAAAAGAAATTTATTTGTTACTTATTATAAATTTACGTATTGAAAATGGTTTTATCTGTTTTTTTTTTAAACATTTGTGTTTATTGACAAATTTTTATTTTTAATTTGTATTTATGTTAATTTAATTTTTAGTTTCTGAGTAGAATTACAAAAAAAAATTTTTTTCGTTAGGTTGATCAGACCCTTTTTTTTTCCTCATGAAACGTTTCATTGATAATATATTTTTAACCTATCCTTATGTAATTTTTGTTTATTATTCTTACTATCTTTAATGTAAATATTATCATTATCTTCTATTTTTTCTACTATATATGGTCCTAAATATACTGGGTCTAATTTGTGACCTGCTCCATTTCTTAAAAGTACTTTATCTTCTATTTTTAATTCAAAAATGTTTTTTTTTTTCATCGTATGCTAATTTCCTTTAAGCCTTGGCTTTTTCTAACATAATTCTAGCTCTTTTGTATGCTATTTCTAATCGAAACTTTATTTGCTTAGAGTAGTCATCTAGATTATAAATAGGATCTATGTAATCAGTTTTATTTAAATCTATAAACTGTTTTGGTAGTCTGCCAAATACTAGTTCGTATGGGCAATACTCATGCGTTGCTGATGGTGTCGTGTTGAAGCAATATGTGAAATATTGAATCCAGACATCCCAATCGGTTTTGTCTGCAGAGATGTATGAACGAATGTATTCATTATATGTTCGATGACTTCGTTCTATTGTCCCTAATGTTTGGTGATGATATGCATATGTGAGATTCTCGATCTTCATATTTTTATAATCAGCATAAGTCAGTTAAAATCTGGTTTTTATACTCTGTTCCCATGTCCGAGATGAAGGTCTTCATTGGACCGAACTTGAGTCAAAGGAGTTTTCGTGTGTGTCTTTGTTTTAGACATTTGGCATTTTTGACATCTACGTACGTACTCTTTTATATGACGTATCATTTTTTTCCAGTAGAAGTGTCTTTTTATTTTTGCTAGCGTTCTTGTTATGCCACTGTGGCCTCCTTGAACGGGTCATCATGGTATGTAGACAATATTTGGTGTATCACTTTTTCATTTGTTATTTGGGTCACCGGCTGGAGTAGCGCTACTCTTAAAGATTTTAATATTTCATTGCCCATATTTTTAAAAGAATCTATTGAAACTGATTCAAAGATCTTTTCGCTCGGTGCCACTTTGAGTTGGCTGATTTTAAATATACCGGCTTCTTTTTCGAGCCTTTGGAAGAACTGACCTAGGTCGAGAATTCCATTAGTATATAAATCGCTAACTTCAATTCTTGCGATAATTTTATTTCCATGTTTAAATAAACATTTAGATTTTGTTATTCGCAAGGTCACTACTTTTCGTACTTCATCATTTGTAATGACTTCATGTACGTTGGGCTTGGATACATTTTTATGACTTTGCCTTGGCAGAAGTTCATATATTTATACTGTACAGTTTTTATTTTGTCTACTTTGTAGTGTCTACCTGGTAGTGACTATCAGGACTTTATTTTGCATGTCTTTGAGTTCTTTTATAGTTATACGTGAAAGTGCGTCTGCTACAAAATTATCTTTTCCCTTTAGGTATTCTACTGTGAACTATTAGTATTCTTCGAGCTCTAGCCGCATGCGAGTTAATTTCGAACTGGGATTAGTCATAGAAAAAAGATATGTTAATGGTCTGTGATCCGTTTTAACAGTAAAGTGTTTGCCATAAATATATGGTCTGAAATGGGTAATTGCCCAATGAATTGCCGCTGCATAAGCTGCATAAGCTATTGGGAGCTGAATTCCGTCACGGTTCTGAGTTAGAACCGCTCCGCAAGCTTGTTTACTAGCATCTGTTATAATACAAAATTCTTTGCGAAAATCAGGATATTGTAGTTTATTTATTTATTTATTTATTAATTTATTTAAGGTCGACAAAACGAGTGTCTTCCTCATTATTCCGTAGATTATACATACAATAGATAATAGAATTATATGTTAAAAGCCTAGTTAGATAACATAGTTCTCTAAATAGCATCACCGACCGATGGAGGTGTTTTAGTTGCCAGTCCGGCCAGCTGTGCCCCTTTTCACAGCTAAATTTGTCAGTGACGCTTTTAGAGCCTACATCTAATCAGAAGGGTGTAAGTAGGAAAAAAGTGTTCTTAAGTAAAATTAAAAATAATCTTAGTTTGCTATATTAATTAATAAAATACAATAAATAGGAAAAAAGAAAGTAAGAAGAGTAATGTTAATAAAGTAAAGAAATGGAGGCAAGATATATAGAGTGTTAAGTAGATAGGACAGAGAGAAAAGTAATAAGAAATCACCGACCCGGTGGGGGAAATTTATAGCCTGTCCGGCAAGCTATGCCCCTGCTCATAGCTGGGAATGGTCAGTGACTTCCCGAAGGTATCCTGAAAGCAACGATTTAATGTGGGGTGCATAAGCTTTTCTTTAAGGTATTGGAATGCGTTTTGGCATTCACTTGACCATTCAAAAGGAACATTCTTTTTACATAATCTAGTTATGTGCCGTGAATAAACGGCGAAGTTTTATATAAATCGGCGATAATAATTGCAGAATGCTACAAATCGTCTCGCGCTGTCCGCATCATGAGGGACAGGATAATTTTTGATGACGTCAAATTTCTTGTCATCTGGCAATACTCCTTTGTCAGTGCATTTGTGACCTAAGAATGTCACTTCATGCATGAAAAATTAACATTTTTCTGGATGCAACTTTAGGTTATATTTCCTAAATACATTAAAAACATCAGTTATGTTTTTAATCATATGTTTTTCGGAACATCCTATCACCATTAAGTCATCCATATAAAGCAATGCCAGAGAGGGTTCTAAACCCTAGAATGCTATAGTCATCATTCTCTGAAATGAATTTGGTGCTATTTTAAGACCAAATGGTAATCGCGTGAAGCGAGATATTTCTTGAATTTTCTTCAAGTTCAATTTGGTGAAAACCTGACATTAAGTCAAGGCATGAACAGTAATTAGCTCTGACCAGTTAGTCTAGAATATCATCAATTCTGGGTAGTGGGAATTAATCAGAAAGTAGTTTTTTGTTGATTTGCGATACTCAATTACTAATCGCCATTTCTTTTCTTACGAATTTGGTAATGATTTTTTCGGAGCTAACAAGAGTGGGCTGTTATACTCAGATACAGACGATTCTACGATTTCGTCATATATTAATTTCCCTACTTGTTTTTGGATTTCCTCAACTTGGCTATGCGGGCTTCTGTAGTTTTTGATATAAATGGGCTCATCATCTTTAAGTCTTAATGTTTGTTTATAAAAATTATTTGTCGCTATTGGGTCGGTTTCCAGTCCGAACACATCACTATACTTGGTGCATAATTCTGGTTATTGATTTCTGAATTGAAATTTTTCTTTAACTTTGAAAGTACTTGTTCGCTTCTATTTTCTGGATTAGTGTTATGAATATCGTAATCTGTTAAATTTTCAAATTCTATTTTGTTTACTTTGACCAATTGGTCGAAATTAGTTGTGTTTAGAAGGCGAATGTATACATGTTTGGATGCTGCTATTGTATTTGCAATCCATTATGTATTTCTTGATTTGGAACAAATATATAATCGTTTACTGAATTAATGTCTATTTTTCGAAATACTTGGGATCTGGCTGGCAGAAGAACTGTATTGTTGCCAGCACTATATGTTATTGGAACATATATAGGATAATTTAAGTTTTGAGGTCTAATTATAAACCAGTCTTCACTTGGTTTGAAGTCCAATTGGCAATTGAATTGTTTAATAAAAACAATGCCTATTATTCCATTACACGGTATTGAAAAATCTGAGTCTACTAAATGAAATTCGTGTGGAATAATATATTTTGTTGATTGAAGTTCTATTGAAGCTGTTCCTTGCGATTTTATTACACCCTGACCGATGCCTTGGATGTTTATAATTTTGTCTTCTTGAATTTTAAAATTTCTGAATTTATTTTTAAAAGTGAGATATCTGCACCAGTATCTATTAGGAATGTGAGTTTATTTTCAGTTGAATGATTATAAAAAGTGACAAATATATTAAGATTGTAATTGATGGAATGAACCTTTGCGTTTACTGATTGTTTCCTAAAGGGTTCTGAGAGTTTTCCGACGCATTTTGCGCCACTCTCACATTGTTATTATTATTACCTTGGTAGGAGTTACCTCGGCCTCTTCCTCGATTTTGGACTTTGGTCTTCCTCCACGGCTATTGTAATTATTGTTGTTGTTGTTATTACCGCCTCGGTTGTAATTGTTGTGGTTGTAATTTCTGCCACGATTATAACCTCGGCCTCCTCTATTATTGTTGTTTGCATCTCATCGATAATATAGGACAGTGTTACTTTGACCTGTTATCTCCGTGCAACTATTGACGAATTTGGAAACGGCATCATTCATATTTGTGAATGTGCCTGACTGCATGATAAGTTTTACCTTATCAATCGAACAATTTTTGGTCATAGCTTTTACAGCTGTTGTAGTGCTGTATTTGTTTGCAAGTGATTGGCTTGGAAGTGGCTAGCTTGATCAATTCTACAACTGTTTGTGCCATTTCAGAGATTGTTATTATTTCCTGTTTGGTTTCGATTGGATCGCTTTCTTTTAGTGTTTCAATGTCACTATCAGATTCAGCGTCGCTTGGTTGAATTGATTCGTTTAATTCTTTTAATTGGTCGGGATCAAACTCCGCCAATTGATTTAGAGTTTTTGGCACGTTTATCTGAATATGTCGCCTATTGGTGATAGTAATCAATCTTGTGTTTAGGGATTTTATTACCCTTAAACATTTACTATTGTGTTCAGATGTGAATTTATTATCATATCTATTTACTAAGGTAACTATATTATTGTATTTCCTTACTAATATTCTATATGGTTTTTAAGTGTTTCCGCTTTTATAACTGCATCTTTATCGATGCATTTGTAAGGTTTATCAAATTTTTAACGAAATGCGTCGATATGTTTCTTAATTTCGCTCCATTCCATTCTTTTATTGGAATTTTCTTACTTTTATAAGCGTACTAACCATGTAGTTGCTATATCTAAATATGGGTCTTCTTTTTCTGTTAGTTTTACCCTGACATATGGTAGCGTTGAAATTACCATTGCCTTTTCATTTTTAGATCTTATCTAAGTTATTTGCCCTACTCATGTATCTTTTCTTAATTATTTTATTATGCTTAACATAGATTGTAAGACTGACACTATCGTGATAATTAATAACAGGATCCACAACGATTTTATATCGTCTGTGTGATCAATTATCTTGACGTTGTTTACAACGTTGGCAGTATTGTCTTTTGCCTCACTAGAATCACTAAACCATCCCATTATGTAATTTAGTTGTTTTTATATATTCAATGAAAAAAAAAATTTTTTTTTTACGTTCATGAAGAAAAAAAAATAAGGTTTTCTATTAAAAAATTTTTATTTTTTCATAAATTTTTTTTTTTTTTTGTGGGGTTACCTAAAGAAAGAAAAATATTT
Source organism: Drosophila ezoana (assembly GCA_035045725.1). Classification (NCBI taxonomy): domain Eukaryota; kingdom Metazoa; phylum Arthropoda; class Insecta; order Diptera; family Drosophilidae; genus Drosophila; species Drosophila ezoana. The sequence goes on from JAWNOU010000099.1 coordinate 155,102, forward strand.
TCTTCTTTGAAGATCAAAAATAAAATTTTAGGTGATAATTTTTTCTGAAAAGATATTTTTTTTTTTTAAATTTATCATTTGACAAATGTTTTTTTGCAGCTGAGTATATAGATACCCAGCGCCAGAGACGTGAAAATATTAGTTGTTATACAATGTGGTTGGCTCACATTTCAATTTACAATTCATTTTATTTAAAAACCAGTAAGAAGTTCTAGTCGGGAGCTCCCGAGTAGGGGATACCCTGATAGATAGTGAGTAGCGGGGAGGTGGCGATAGGTTAAAAATGAAAGATACTTGATATATATATACTATTCTAGAAGCTACATGTCAACTTTGGTAACTCTAGCTCATATTATTTACCAAAATTGCTTAAAAAACGGGATTTCGATATACATTTTTATCGATTACTTAGAAACGGGGACAGTTATCGTTTATCGGCACCTGGGGGACCTACAGTTAATAATAATTTTAAAAAATAATAAGTTCTGAGATCCTTGCGTTCATACATACGGACGGACGGACGGACGGACAGACAGACGGACATGGCAAGATCGACTCGGCTATTGATGCTGATCAAGAATATATATACTTTATGGGGTCGGAGATGCTTCCTTCTGCCTGTGACATACACTTGCACTTTGCACAAATACAATATACCCTTTTTACCCATTTTCAATGGGTTCAGGGTATAAAAAACAAATTCTCCAACCACATTTGTTAGTGTAAAGCCTATCAGTGTTTAGTATTTTTTCAAGCAGCGGTTTCCCACATAGGCTTGAAATTAGAACTTAATGTTAAAGCAATTTGGGGCATTCGCAATTATGCAGCCCGTTTGCGTTTTTTCGCACCAATGCGAGGCTGCTGGTCTAGGTGTTGAAGACGCTCTGTGTAGCGTTGTCGGTCTAATTCATCTTTGGACAACTGAATCATTTCCTTGACCAGTCGCCGTTGCTGCAAGAGTTTCACTCTCCGTCCGCTCCTTTTGTGCTTTGGTATTATTTTTTTTTCCTGTCGAGCCCGGTACTCAGCTATAGTGAGTGGGCGTGGTCCCTCGGCTGGATTTGCCTGCAAGGCCTCTTGCAACGTCGGCAAATCCCCTTGTTCGATAGGAACAGCTGTCTCGAACTTGGGCTCCTCTGCCATCAATTATTTGCAGTTAGATTGCCTTTGCTTTTTGGCGAGTGGCCGCCTCGTTGACGGCGACGTCGACTTCGACTTCGTTGATTTCTGCTGCTTTATTTTCGGCGTTCAGCGTGGTATTTACATCAACGCACGCACACACAAACGCACACACGCACAATATTTTAAGCTTTCTTTCATGCACATTTGGCTTTCATTTAATTTGTTTTAAAATTTTCTGCTATTGTTGTTGCTCGTGTGTGTATATTTGTTATATTTTGGTTTGTATCCTACGAAAGGCTGTCTCTGTGGCGGGGCCATTTTATTTGCTGTTCCTGTGGAGCGTCACGTTTTCACACTCTAATTGACGGGAGACTACTCCTGTGACTTTTGTCACGGTCGCCATGTAATATGTTCGATGGTTAAAGACGAGAACGTTTTGGTTAGGAGCGTCTGCTCCGTTGTGTTGCTTTATTTAGAATGAATCTTATATGTTCATGTTGGGTTCAGCTAACTCGAAACATGCAATGCTTATATCTATGTATTTATATTTATGTATAAGTATGTTGGTATATACATTTGTATGCAGAAGGCATGCATAGGTTGTGTATGGTTTGACCACTTGAGCTGCAAAGTGCATGCTCAGCATTCCCACGCGCCACGATCGTCTTATGTATAAGCGGTGAATCGTATTGCTTGTGCGCTGGAATTTGATTTATTTATTTTATGACAATGGTAGGGTAGATATGCTACACCTCCCTTTTTAAAGAAATTACATAATACATGTAGTCATTTTTTTTTTAAAAAAATAAATTAATTTGTTACTAATTATAAATTTATGTATTGAAAATGGTTTTATCTGTTTTTTTTTTAAACATTTGTGTTTATTGACAAATTTTTATTTTTAATTTGTATTTATGTTTATTTTATTTTTAATTTTCTTAGTAGAATTACAAAAAAAAAGTTTTTATTTTTTCGTTAGGTTGATCAGACCCTTTTTTTTCCTCATGAAACGTTTCATTGATAATATATTTTTAACCTATCCTTATGTAATTTTTGTTTATTATTCTTACTATCTTTAATGTAAATGTTATCATTATCTTCTATTTTTTCTACTATATATGGTCCTAAATATACTGGGTCTAATTTGTGACCTGCTTCATTTCTTATAAGTACTTTATCTTCTATTTTTAATTCAAAATTTTTTGTTTTTTCATCGTATGCTAATTTCCTATAAGCCTTGGCTTTTTCTAACATAATTCTAGCACTTTTGTATGCTATTTCTAATCGAAACTTTATTTGCTTAGAATAGTCATCTAGATTATAAATAGGATCTATGTAATCAGTTTTATTTAAATCTATAAACTGTTTTGGTAGTCTGCCAAAAATACTAGTTCGTATGGGCAATACTCATGCGTTGCTGATGGTGTCGTGTTGAAGCAATATGTGAAATATTGAATCCAGACATCCCAATCGGTTTTGTCTGCAGAGATGTATGAACGAATGTATTCATTATATGTTCGATGACTTCGTTCTATTGTCCCTAATGTTTGGTGATGATATGCATATGTGAGATTCTCGATCTTCATATTTTTATAATCAGCATAAGTCAGTTAAAATCTGTTTGGTTAGGAGCGTCTGCTCCGTTGTGTTGCTTTATTTAGAATGAATCTTATATGTTCATGTTGGGTTCAGCTAACTCGAAACATGCAATGCTTATATCTATGTATTTATATTTATGTATAAGTATGTTGGTATATACATTTGTATGCAGAAGGCATGCATTTGTTGTGTATGGTTTGACCACTTGAGCTGCAGAGTGCATGCTCAGCGTTCCCACGCGCCACGATCGTCTTATGTATAAGCGGTGAATCGTATTGCTTGTGCGCTGGAATTTGATTTATTTATTTTATGACAATGGTAGGGTAGATATGCTACACCTCCCTTTTTAAAGAAATTACGTAATACATGTAGTCATTTTATTTAAAAAAAAAAAAGAAATTAATTTGTTACTAATTATAAATTTATGTATTGAAAATGGTTTTATCAGTTTTTTTTTTAAACATTTGTGTTTATTGACAAATTTTTATTTTTAATTTGTATTTATGTTTATTTTATTTTTAATTTTCTAAGTAGAATTACAAAAAAAAAGTTTTTATTTTTTCGTTAGGTTGATCCAGACCCTTTTTTTCCTCATGAAACGTTTCATTGATAATATATTTTTAACCTATCCTTATGTAATTTTTGTTTATTATTCTTACTATCTTTAATGTAAATGTTATCATTATCTTCTATTTTTTCTACTATATATGGTCCTAATATACTGGGTCTAATTTGTGACCTGCTTCATTTCTTATAAGTACTTTATCTTCTATTTTTAATTCAAAATTTTTTGTTTTTTTTGTTATCGTATGCTAATTTCCTATAAGCCTTGGCTTTTTCTAGCTCTTTTGTATGCTATTTCTAATCGAAACTTTATGTTTTTAGAGTAGTCATCTAGATTATAAATAGGATCTATGTAATCAGTTTTATTTAATTCTATAAACTGTTTTGGTAGTCTGCCAAATACTAGTTCGTATGGGCAATACTCATGCGTTGCTGATGGTGTCGTGTTGAAGCAATATGTGAAATATTGAATCCAGACATCCCAATCGGTTTTGTCTGCAGAGATGTATGAACGAATGTATTCATTATATGTTCGATGACTTCGTTCTATTGTCCCTAATGTTTGGTGATGATATGCATATGTGAGATTCTCGATCTTCATATTTTTATAATCAGCATAAGTCAGTTAAAATCTGGTTTTTATACTCTGTTCCCATGTCCGAGATGAAGGTCTTCATTGGACCGAACTTGAGTCAAAGGAGTTTTCGTGTGTGTCTTTGTTTTAGACATTTGGCATTTTTGACATCTACGTACGTACTCTTTTATATGACTTATCATTTTTTTCCAGTAGAAGTGTCTTTTTATTTTTGCTAGCGTTCTTGTTATGCCACTGTGGCCTCCTTGAATCGGGTCATCATGGTATGTAGACAATATTTGGTGTATCACTTTTTCATTTGTTATTTGGGTCACCGGCTGGAGTAGCGCTACTCTTAAAGATTTTAATATTTCATTGCCCATATTTTTAAAAGAATCTATTGAAACTGATTCAAAGATCTTTTCGCTCGGTGCCACTTTGAGTTGGCTGATTTTAAATATACCGGCTTCTTTTTCGAGCCTTTGGAAGAACTGACCTAGGTCGAGAATTCCATTAGTATATAAATCGCTAACTTCAATTCTTGCGATAATTTTATTTCCATGTTTAAATAAACATTTAGATTTTGTTATTCGCAAGGTCACTACTTTTCGTACTTCATCATTTGTAATGACTTCATGTACGTTGGGCTTGGATACATTTTTATGACTTTGCCTTGGCAGAAGTTCATATATTTATACTGTACAGTTTTTATTTTGTCTACTTTGTAGTGTCTACCTGGTAGTGACTATCAGGACTTTATTTTGCATGTCTTTGAGTTCTTTTATAGTTATACGTGAAAGTGCGTCTGCTACAAAATTATCTTTTCCCTTTAGGTATTCTACTGTGAACTATTAGTATTCTTCGAGCTCTAGCCGCATGCGAGTTAATTTCGAACTGGGATTAGTCATAGAAAAAAGATATGTTAATGGTCTGTGATCCGTTTTAACAGTAAAGTGTTTGCCATAAATATATGGTCTGAAATGGGTAATTGCCCAATGAATTGCCGCTGCATAAGCTGCATAAGCTATTGGGAGCTGAATTCCGTCACGGTTCTGAGTTAGAACCGCTCCGCAAGCTTGTTTACTAGCATCTGTTATAATGCAAAATTCTTTTCGAAAATCAGGATATTGTAGTAATGTGGGGTGCATAAGCTTTTCTTTAAGGTATTGGAATGCGTTTTGGCATTCACTTGACCATTCAAAAGGAACATTCTTTTTACATAATCTAGTTATGTGCCGTGAATAAACGGCGAAGTTTTATATAAATCGGCGATAATAATTGCAGAATGCTTCAAATCGTCTCGCGCTGTCCGCATCATGAGGGACAGGATAATTTTTGATGACGTCAAATTTATTGTCATCTGGCATTACTCCTTTGTCAGTGCATTTGTGACCTAAGAATGTCACTTCATGCATGAAAAATTAACATTTTTCTGGATGCAACTTTAGGTTATATATCCTAAATACATTAAAAACATCAGTTAAGGTTTTAATCATATGTTTTTCGGAACATCCTATCACCATTAAGTCATCCATATAAAGCAATGCCAGAGAGGGTTCTAAACCCTTTATCTTCTATTTTTAATTCAAAATTTTTTGTTTTTTCATCGTATGCTAATTTCCTATAAGCCTTGGCTTTTTCTAACATAATTCTAGCACTTTTGTATGCTATTTCTAATCGAAACTTTATTTGCTTAGAATAGTCATCTAGATTATAAATAGGATCTATGTAATCAGTTTTATTTAAATCTATAAACTGTTTTGGTAGTCTGCCAAAAATACTAGTTCGTATGGGCAATACTCATGCGTTGCTGATGGTGTCGTGTTGAAGCAATATGTGAAATATTGAATCCAGACATCCCAATCGGTTTTGTCTGCAGAGATGTATGAACGAATGTATTCATTATATGTTCGATGACTTCGTTCTATTGTCCCTAATGTTTGGTGATGATATGCATATGTGAGATTCTCGATCTTCATATTTTTATAATCAGCATAAGTCAGTTAAAATCTGGTTTTTATACTCTGTTCCCATGTCCGAGATGACGGTCTTCATTGGACCGAACTTGAGTATGAAATTTTCGAATATAGCCTTTGCGACATAATTTGCGCTTTTGCTTTTTATTGGAATGGCTACTAAGTATTTTGTAAGGTCACAAATTAATGTGACTATATATTCATTGCCATTTTCCGATTTAGGTAGCGGGCCAACTTTATCCACTTTCACTATATCGAAAGCATTCACAGGTGTTGCTGTGAGAGTCAAAGGAGTTTTCGTGTGTGTCTTTGTTTTAGACATTTGGCATTTTTGACATCTACGTACGTACTCTTTATATGACGTATCATTTTTTTCCAGTAGAAGTTTTTTGGGTCACCGGCTGGAGTAGCGCTACTCTTAAAGATTTTAATATTTCATTGCCCATATTTTTAAAAGAATCTATTGAAACTGATTCAAAGATCTTTTCGCTCGGTGCCACTTTGAGTTGGCCTCGTCTTCCTCCACGGTTATTTTAATTATTATTGTTGTTGTTGTAATTACCGCCTCGGTTGTAATTGTTGTGGTTGTAATTTCTGCCACGAATATAACCTCGGCCTCCTCTATTATTGTTGTTTGCATCTCGTCGATAATATAGGACAGTGTTACTTTGACCTGTTATCTCCGTGCAACTATTGACGGATTTGGAAACGGAATCATGCATATTTGTGAATGTGCCTGCCTGCATGATAAGTTTTACCTTATCAATCGAACAATTTTGGGTCATAGCTTTTACAGCCGTTGTAGTGCTGTATTTGTTTGCAAGTGATTGGCTTAGACCTTCACTGATATAGGCTCCTTCAAGGGCCTTTGCCAGTTTTTCCACCTCTTGGGTGTATTGGTTAGCCGTTTTGTTTTTCTGTTGCAGATTAAGTAGCTTGGCAGATACAACTTCTACCGGTTCTCCTTTTACTGCATTTGACAGTTGCGTAATGATCGCAGCAATTGTCTGCTCATTACTTATTAGATTTCTCGCATGGCCTTTTAGTTTTGTTTTTATAAGGCTTATGGCTGTTAGCTCATGTGTGCCTTTTAAGGTATCAAATAGATTCAGAGAATCTAGAAAAATTTGCAGATTTTCTGGCTTACCATCAAACTCTGGTAATAGAGAAGTGGCTAGCTTGATCAATTCTACAACTGTTTGTGCCATTTCAGAGATTGTTATTATTTCCTGTTTGGTTTCGATTGGATCGCTTTCTTTTAGTGTTTCAATGTCACTATCAGATTCAGCGTCGCTTGGTTGAATTGATTCGATTAATTCTTTTAATTGGTCGGGATCAAACTCCGCCAATTGATTTAGAGTTTTTGGCACGTTTATCTGAATATGTCGCCTATTGGTGATAGTAATCAATCTTGTGTTTAGGGATTTTATTACCCTTAAACATTTACTATTGTGATCAGATGTGAATTTATTATCATATCTATTTACTAAGGTAACTATATTATTGTATTTCCTTACTAATATTCTATATGGTTTTTAAGTGTTTCCGCTTTTATAACTGCATCTTTATTGATGCATTTGTAAGGTTTATCAAATTTTTAACGAAATGCGTCGATATGTTTCTTAATTTCGCTCCATTCCATTCTTTTATTGGAATTTTCTTACTTTTATAAGCGTACTAACCATGTAGTTGCTATATCTAAATATGGGTCTTCTTTTTCTGTTAGTTTTACCCTGACATATGGTAGCGTTGAAATTACCATTGCCTTTTCATTTTTAGATCTTATCTAAGTTATTTTCCCTACTCATGTATCTTTTCTTAATTATTTTATTATGCTTAACATAGATTGTAAGACTGACACTATCGTGATAATTAATAACAGGATCCACAACGATTTTATATCGTCTGTGTGATCAATTATCTTGACGTTGTTTACAACGTTGGCAGTATTGTCTTTTGCCTCACTAGAATCACTAAACCATCCCATTATGTAATTTAGTTGTTTTTATATATTCAATGAAAAAAAAATTTTTTTTTTACGTTCATGAAGAAAAAAAATAAGGTTTTCTATTAAAAAATTTTTATTTTTTCATAAATTTTTTTTTTTTTTTTTACCTAAAGAAAGAAAAATATTTTCTTTGAAGATCAAAAATAAAATTTTAGGTGATAATTTTTTTGAAAAGATATTTTTTTTTTTTAAATTTATCATTTGACAAATGTTTTTTTGCAGCTGAGTATATAGATACTCAGCGCCAGAGACGTGAAAATATTAGTTGTTATACAATGTGGTTGGCTCACATTTCAATTTACAATTCATTTTATTTAAAAACGAGTAAGAAGTTCTAGTCGGGAACTCCCGAGTAGGGGATACCCTGATAGATAGAGAGTAGCGGGGAGGTGGCGATAGGTTAAAAATGAAAGATACTTGATATATATATACTATTCTAGAAGCTACATGTCAACTTTGGTAACTCTAGCTCATATTATTTACCAAAATTGCTTAAAAAACGGGATTTCGATATACATTTTTATCGATTACTTAGAAACGGGGACAGTTATCGTTTATCGGCACCTGGGGGACCTACAGTTAATAATAATTTTAAAAAATAATAAGTTCTGAGATCCTTGCGTTCATACATACGGACGGACGGACGGACGGACAGACAGACGGACATGGCAAGATCGACTCGGCTATTGATGCTGATCAAGAATATATATACTTTATGGGGTCGGAGATGCTTCCTTCTGCCTGTGACATACATTTGCACTTTGCACAAATACAATATACCCTTTTTACCCATTTTCAATGGGTTCAGGGTATAAAAAACAAATTCTCCAACCACATTTGTTAGTGTAAAGCCTATCAGTGTTTAGTATTTTTTCAAGCAGCGGTTTCCCACATAGGCTTGAAATTAGAACTTAATGTTAAAGCAATTTGGGGCATTCGCAATTATGCAGCCCGTTTGCGTTTTTTCGCACCAATGCGAGGCTGCTGGTCTAGGTGTTGAAGACGCTCTGTGTAGCGTTGTCGGTCTAATTCATCTTTGGCCAACTGAATCATTTCCTTGACCAGTCGCCGTTGCTGCAAGAGTTTCACTCTCCGTCCGCTCCTTTTGTGCTTTGGTATTATTATTTTTTCCTGTCGAGCCCGGTACTCAGCTATAGTGAGTGGGCGTGGTCCCTCGGCTGGATTTGCCTGCAAGGCCTCTTGCAACGTCGGCAAATCCCCTTGTTCGATAGGAACAGCTGTCTCGAACTTGGGCTCCTCTGCCATCAATTATTTGCAGTTAGATTGCCTTTGCTTTTTGGCGAGTGGCCGCCTCGTTGACGGCGACGTCGACTTCGACTTCGTTGATTTCTGCTGCTTTATTTTCGGCGTTCAGCGTGGTATTTACATCAACGCACGCACACACAAACGCACACGGGCACACACGCACAATATTTTAAGCTTTCTTTCATGCTCATTTGGCTTTCATTTAATTTGTTTTAAATTTTTCTGCTATTGTTGTTGCTCGTGTGTGTATATTTGTTATATTTTGGTTTGTATCCTGCGAAAGGATGTCTCTGTGGCGGGGCCGTTTTATTTGCTGTTCCTGTGGAGCGTCACGTTTTCACACTCTAATTGACGGGAGACTACTCCTGTGACTTTTGTCACGGTCGCCATGTAATATGTTCGATGGTTAAAGACGAGAACGTTTTGGTTAGGAGCGTCTGCTCCGTTGTGTTGCTTTATTTAGAATGAATCTTATATGTTCATGTTGGGTTCAGCTAACTCGAAACATGCAATGCTTATATCTATGTATTTATATTTATGTATAAGTATGTTGGTATATACATTTGTATGCAGAAGGCATGCATTTGTTGTGTATGGTTTGACCACTTGAGCTGCAGAGTGCATGCTCAGCGTTCCCACGCGCCACGATCGTCTTATGTATAAGCGGTGAATCGTATTGCTTGTGCGCTGGAATTTGATTTATTTATTTTATGACAATGGTAGGGTAGATATGCTACACCTCCCTTTTTAAAGAAATTACGTAATACATGTAGTCATTTTATTTAAAAAAAAAAAGAAATTAATTTGTTACTAATTATAAATTTATGTATTGAAAATGGTTTTATCAGTTTTTTTTTTAAACATTTGTGTTTATTGACAAATTTTTATTTTTAATTTGTATTTATGTTTATTTTATTTTTAATTTTCTAAGTAGAATTACAAAAAAAAAGTTTTTATTTTTTCGTTAGGTTGATCCAGACCCTTTTTTTTCCTCATGAAACGTTTCATTGATAATATATTTTTAACCTATCCTTATGTAATTTTTGTTTATTATTCTTACTATCTTTAATGTAAATGTTATCATTATCTTCTATTTTTTCTACTATATATGGTCCTAATATACTGGGTCTAATTTGTGACCTGCTTCATTTCTTATAAGTACTTTATCTTCTATTTTTAATTCAAAATTTTTTGTTTTTTTTGTTATCGTATGCTAATTTCCTATAAGCCTTGGCTTTTTCTAGCTCTTTTGTATGCTATTTCTAATCGAAACTTTATGTTCTTAGAGTAGTCATCTAGATTATAAATAGGATCTATGTAATCAGTTTTATTTAATTCTATAAACTGTTTTGGTAGTCTGCCAAATACTAGTTCGTATGGGCAATACTCATGCGTTGCTGATGGTGTCGTGTTGAAGCAATATGTGAAATATTGAATCCAGACATCCCAATCGGTTTTGTCTGCAGAGATGTATGAACGAATGTATTCATTATATGTTCGATGACTTCGTTCTATTGTCCCTAATGTTTGGTGATGATATGCATATGTGAGATTCTCGATCTTCATATTTTTATAATCAGCATAAGTCAGTTAAAATCTGGTTTTTATACTCTGTTCCCATGTCCGAGATGAAGGTCTTCATTGGACCGAACTTGAGTCAAAGGAGTTTTCGTGTGTGTCTTTGTTTTAGACATTTGGCATTTTTGACATCTACGTACGTACTCTTTTATATGACTTATCATTTTTTTCCAGTAGAAGTGTCTTTTTATTTTTGCTAGCGTTCTTGTTATGCCACTGTGGCCTCCTTGAATCGGGTCATCATGGTATGTAGACAATATTTGGTGTATCACTTTTTCATTTGTTATTTGGGTCACCGGCTGGAGTAGCGCTACTCTTAAAGATTTTAATATTTCATTGCCCATATTTTTAAAAGAATCTATTGAAACTGATTCAAAGATCTTTTCGCTCGGTGCCACTTTGAGTTGGCTGATTTTAAATATACCGGCTTCTTTTTCGAGCCTTTGGAAGAACTGACCTAGGTCGAGAATTCCATTAGTATATAAATCGCTAACTTCAATTCTTGCGATAATTTTATTTCCATGTTTAAATAAACATTTAGATTTTGTTATTCGCAAGGTCACTACTTTTCGTACTTCATCATTTGTAATGACTTCATGTACGTTGGGCTTGGATACATTTTTATGACTTTGCCTTGGCAGAAGTTCATATATTTATACTGTACAGTTTTTATTTTGTCTACTTTGTAGTGTCTACCTGGTAGTGACTATCAGGACTTTATTTTGCATGTCTTTGAGTTCTTTTATAGTTATACGTGAAAGTGCGTCTGCTACAAAATTATCTTTTCCCTTTAGGTATTCTACTGTGAACTATTAGTATTCTTCGAGCTCTAGCCGCATGCGAGTTAATTTCGAACTGGGATTAGTCATAGAAAAAAGATATGTTAATGGTCTGTGATCCGTTTTAACAGTAAAGTGTTTGCCATAAATATATGGTCTGAAATGGGTAATTGCCCAATGAATTGCCGCTGCATAAGCTGCATAAGCTATTGGGAGCTGAATTCCGTCACGGTTCTGAGTTAGAACCGCTCCGCAAGCTTGTTTACTAGCATCTGTTATAATGCAAAATTCTTTTCGAAAATCAGGATATTGTAGTAATGTGGGGTGCATAAGCTTTTCTTTAAGGTATTGGAATGCGTTTTGGCATTCACTTGACCATTCAAAAGGAACATTCTTTTTTACATAATCTAGTTATGTGCCGTGAATAAACGGCGAAGTTTTATATAAATCGGCGATAATAATTGCAGAATGCTTCAAATCGTCTCGCGCTGTCCGCATCATGAGGGACAGGATAATTTTTGATGACGTCAAATTTATTGTCATCTGGCATTACTCCTTTGTCAGTGCATTTGTGACCTAAGAATGTCACTTCATGCATGAAAAATTAACATTTTTCTGGATGCAACTTTAGGTTATATATCCTAAATACATTAAAAACATCAGTTAAGGTTTTAATCATATGTTTTTCGGAACATCCTATCACCATTAAGTCATCCATATAAAGCAATGCCAGAGAGGGTTCTAAACCCTAGAATGCTATAGTCATCATTCTCTGAAATGAATTTGGTGCTATTTTAAGACCAAATGGTAATCGCGTGAAGCGATATGAGCCATTGCTCGTTGAAAAAGATGTTATATTTCTTGAATTTTCTTCAAGTTCAATTTGGTGGAAACCTG